>QFEC01014945.1:0-15671 GCA_003316585.1 Gomphus bonarii | reverse complement strand
TTTCCTCTTAGGATTTCCCCCTTGCTAGCACTGCGTGATGTTCTGTAAGTGCAACAGGGGTTGCCCTTACAAACCCCTCCAGAATTAAACTATAACATCCACAACAAAAAACTGTTAGCAATTTTTGAAGGATTCAAATGCTGGCACCACTCCCTCAAAGGCTCCTCAGAAGCAATCAATGTTGTTACTGACCAAAAAAAACCTGGAGTATTTTTCCATAACCAAACTCCTCACTCAATGACAAGTCTGATGGTCAGAATACCTTTCTCAATTTAACCTCATCATCTGTTTTTGTCCTGGTTGACTCAGAGCCAAACTGGACACTCTGACAAGATGATGGGATGTTTACCCTAAAGAGAGAGGAAGTGACTATGTGACCATCAATCCACACAACCTAAGTCCAGTTTTCACCTCTGAACAACTAATCTCCTCACTCCATGCAACATCCCTGTGTTTCCCAGTCCTCTGCACCACTATGGTCATGGACGTTGACAAGCTACACTTGGATATCAAACAATCTCTTCAATCTGACCCTGTTGCATCTGCCCATCTTCACCACAACAACAGAATGTTGGTCGATAGACCCTGAAGGATTCCTTCTCTTGGACAAATGCATTTACATGCCTGATGTTGGTGACATTCAACTCCAAGTACTGCAAGACAAGCACAATCACCCCATCTCAGGACATTTCAGACAGAACCACATGCTTGAACTCATCCATAGAGACTATATTTTTCCTGAGCTCTGCACCTCCATTAAGTCTTATATCAAGTCTTGTACTACCTGCATGCACTCTAAATCATAGAGACATTTCCCCTATGGACTACTCAAGCAACCCCCTTTCCCTGAACATCCCTGGAATTCCATCTCAATGGATTTTATCAAAAAACTTCTGCAATCCTCCAGAGACAATACTATCCTCATTATCATCAACAGACTCACCAAGTAAACAGTGTTCATCCCTACTGTCAACACAATCAATGCTCCAATACTTGCTTTGTACTTCATATGTTCTCCAAGCACAGAGTTCTGTCCCATGTCACCACAGACCATGGCACAGAGTGTGTGTCATCCTTCTTTTGATATCTTGGAAAGGCTCTCAACATGAAGCTTCACTTCACCTTTTGTTAAATCTGATAACATCTATTCTATGAAACATTCTAATAAACTAGCTGAAAATTATCTAGGCCCCTTTAATATTATTGCTCAAGTTGGCTCCATCTCCTTCACCCTCCAGCTTTCAGACAACATGTGTGCAATACACCCCATCTTCTATGTCTCTATGTTAGAATCATCCACTCCAAATGATTTTCCCAATCAATTCACTCTGCCCCAACATCCTGATGGTAAATCTGAATACAAGATCTCTGAAGTCCTCAACTCTAAGGTCAACAGATGCCATGCTTGTCCACTACTATACCTGGTCAAGTAGTCTGGATATGAGTGTAAGGGCAACCCCTGTAGTGCTTGCTGAGGTTACTGAGGTCATGTGACTGAGGCTAGCAAGGGGGAAATCCCAAGTCTATTAACATATATACAGGAAGGGGTCTCACCTAGCAAGGGGGAAATCATAAGAGGAAAACTTAGGATCCCTTGCTAGTGAGCTATGCAATCTATATAGTCACTGCCTGCTTCCTGGTTCTGCTTCCTCAGCATACCTTACCCTTTGATTGGGCCTGAAGGTATGATGACCCCACAATCCATATCTGGCACTACAGTACTTGGGCCGATACCTCAGCCTCTTGGTTTGGGATACCTCATGTCTGGGCTGAGCGACTGTTGCTGCACCTATCCTTTGAATGTGCAGTTCAGTTCAGTAATCCTTGGTATGGGTGGATCAGCTCGGTATCGGTTTGGGTTTTGAAATGAGTAGTCTCCTGACAATGAGGGCACTGAGGACAAAACCTCCTGGCTCCCTACATCTGAACTTAGCAATATGCCTGAAGTTGTCTTTGACTTTCATTGAGCTTACCCTGACAAACCTGGACCTTGGCTGCTCACTCAACAAAGGAATTAGGACTTTTTCATGTTCAAAAAAAAATACAATTAAAATAATACAACAAATTACAAGTCCCCCTGCTGTGTAAAGAAATCCATACTGGGCTCCTTCTCTGAATCATCTGGCTCATTGAATAATGTGTCCATGTCCACTCCCTTCCCCTTGTCTTTCATTTCTGGCTCCAGCTCCAGCTCCATCTCAGACCCCCTCCATAACCTCTCTTCATCATGGTCATTAATCTGCACAAGCTCTGTCGCTATCCATGTGACACTGGTAGCATCAGTGGACCTATCTCCATCATCCAGGCATCCAACCCAGGCCTCAATGAGACCTCCACCCTCTGTCTCTTTGGGTGGACAACCTCAAGCTCCTCCAAGTCCAACCTCACCCTCCACTTTCCCTTTGATGCCCCTGACCCACCAGCCTTGGCCATCTCATCCACATCCCTTGGCACCTATGAGCCCTCCAGGTCTGTGCCAGCCCCTGACCACAGAGCACATCTGACATTGCACTTCATACATCAGTAACATGACATGCCCTTGCCTGCGGAAGGCCATGCACACTTATCCCCATGCCTCCAGCAGTTCTTGCAGGTCCCCTGGACCTTGGGCTCCATGACCTGGTAGGCATCAATATCATTTAATATTAACAACAGATGCATAGCCTCGAAAGGTCCAAGACCCACCTGCCTGCCTGACTCCCACATGTCCCACACCTGCTGGTTCATCCATGCCTTCTGTGCATTACACACAGTCAGCACATGTTGAGTCTGGCAATGTTTCTCCACATCCTTGCCAATCTATTTGTGCTGCTCTCACCTCTCTGCTTCCTTGGAATCTTAGAGCACCCAAGCATGGAGCTCCTTCTCCAAGAGGATCTCCACCCCTCCTTGGTCCATGGCTCTCTAAGCCACATCCTCCTCTCTTTGTTTAGCAGCCTCATGGGCCACCTTCTCCTCCAGCTGATGGGATCAAGCAACAATGTTCACAGTTAGGTGCAGATATTTCCAGTAGACCTAGTAATTACACTCCTCAGTGGTGGTTCACACTAAGAATATATTTTAGCACTACCTAGTAATTACACTATTACAAAAGAAATGAAGTGAATTTAGCAGTCATTTTATCGTTATATGGTAGGATGCTCACCTCCTCAGTGGTGGTTCACACTGAGGAGGGAGAAAATACACGGGTGGAGTCTCACCTGCATATATGCTTGAACCGGCCCTTTGATGCCGTTTAAGCGCTCATCTCATTATGCGAGCTAGCAAGCGACTGCTCGCGCAGTCCTCGCCGAGTTGTGGGGCACACGTATAGTCTCGAGGCGGAGGCAATGCCGCGCCTGATAGTATACACAAAATAAAATGAGATCTCGGCCACAAATAATGGGAAAAATACCAGAAAATTCAGAAAAATATTTTGGAATATAATGAACGTTTCTTGATAACTTTTACCATAAAAATACAAATATATTAAGGTTGAATTGATCAGAGGTGTATATAGTGCATATATGCACCCTATACCAGCTCCCTTCTCACTGCTTCATCAGCAGCCTTCCTCTCGCACTCTTCCCTCTCCCAATGCTCCACCTCTTCTTGCTCCCTCCACTCTCTTTCAAGGTGCTCCACCTCCTCTCTCTCCCTCCACTGTTTTTTGAGGTGCTCCACCTCCTCCAAAATCATCCACTTTTCTGCCTCTGCCTTGGCAGCTCTCTGCTCTTTCTGGAATTGTATGCACTCCTGAAGCTGGTGTATCTCCTCCATGTTTTTGGAGTTGCTCGTTCTTATATTTTTAGTGGTCTAGGGTGGCAAGCATACTTGAACAGAGACAGAAATGCTATGTTCTTATATACATTCTCCAGCTTAGCACTAACCTCCTTTCCCATGTAAATTTCCATCTTAATCACTTAGGCCTCAAGGCCTGGCCTTAATGGGGAGGCACTGTTAGATCCCAGATTGCCTCTGAGAAATCTCTGTCTTAGTACCCTTGGTCATCCACCTCTGCATAACATTCAAGTTGTACTCACCCCTCCATTGTGCTCTGTGCCCTTGCATCCCCTCCAAGCTCCTCATGTGATCTCTGCACACACAACACTCCATCCTGTCATTGTCACCATGACATCACTCTAACACATGGACCTCCACATCACACACATGGACCTCCATGTCACTCTCTCCATCATCTCTTGCATCATTTTCTAGTATGTTTCATAGTTCCACATGACCCCCTCTCTCATTTAGCACCCCTGCATCCTAATGTAGTTCTCTTCCTGTGCTTGGACAACCCTGTTCCATATTAATCCCATGTTCCAAATGTATATAAACCTCCATGTATTCATAGCTAGTTCTCTGGTTTGAATATTGATTTAGTCTTCTCCTCATTATCTCCATGAACACACTCCATAACTTCACACCTCCACAAATACAAGGACAAGATGATGTAAGAGGGCACAACACATAAGCTGAAGCCAAGTCTTTTTGACTCTGTACCCTGGTTCAACTTTGATAGCTTGACCACTCTAGAACCCGTCCAGACAAGATGTCCCCAACTCCACTTAATACCAGATGACATAAGAGGGTGCAGCACATAAGTTGAAGCCAAGTCAATTTGACTCCATACTAGGTTTGACTTCAACAGCTCAGACTGCATGACCACTCTCACACAAGATATCCTTGACTCAAGACTTAACATCTTGTCCTGAAGCTCTGTTTCCCTATCTGAGAGCTAGCTCTTCTAATAATACATATACATGTTATATGTTGAAGGATGTCTACTCTACTTGTATTATTCTTTTGTATCTAACTAATTGTGTGTATATATTATATACTGATTGGATTTTTACTACGATTTCCATTCCTTCCATACTTGTGTAGGTAATTGATTCTTTCATATTTTACAACAACCATCATCTTCAAGCATCTCCATTCAATCTTTCCAACACTCCAGATTATCATGAGTTATTCTCCAAAGCATAAAGGGGCAAGAATACTTCTTTGATCTCACCCAATGAACCTGTCTTTTATAGACCTGCCTATGGCTTTGGAACTGTTATTTGTCTCTAACTGAATATTTTTTGTGGGTAGTGCTTTCTCGGGTGATTTGTAACCTCAGACTTAGAAATTCCGTAGCAAACCAAAGCGTCCACATGAATAACTCATAAAATCCACCTGAAAAGACAATTTAACATAAATCTTATAGGGTTTCATGTTTTGACTGAAAAATAAGTCTTGTGAAGGGAGGAACCTATTGAACAACCATTGGAGCTAAGTATTTGATCAAATATTTCTCATTCAGGTGGACCCGAACTATCTGCTGTCAGCTTCTGACTTATTGAAGTATTGAATAGGTTATGGGCTACCTAGATCATGCTTGCGATTTATACTTTTATCCCTTCAGCTGGCATTCGGGGCGTCGGTTGGAGACTCTCAGGATATATCAAGGTCTTGGAGATCTATGTCCAGCTCTATCAGAGGCACTTAGGGCGATGATAGGAACCGGATAGGAGCAGAGCTGTCAGCGATGTTGTCATCCACGGTTAGTCCCAGAGTTGCCGCAAATATACTTCAAAGGGTGTTGATAAATATGGATCTTTTATGGCACCGCCGCCGTTCTTATCATGCATAAATTCAGGAAGGTTGTTACCATTACACGATAAACAATCATGATCCTTACAAAGGGTATATATAATGCGGTGCTTACAACCCTAGGATACGGATATAACCTACCCACAGACGAAAATAATAAACACAACAATGTATCATATGATAGAGCTAATTTAAATTTAGGTTGTTGAGCCTCCGAAAAGTAACGCAAATTTTGGTGCACCCTAGTGCTTCCTTTGGTTTGTGTAATATCTATGTTCTAAAATTCAACTAAGATCCAAAAGTATGCACAAGCATTCAATATTGACATGCATTCCTTGGATATCTATGCTCCTTCCCTGGACCCTTGTCGTCACGTACCCAAGTGGGTGGCTAGGCCAGGTGGCTCATGTTAAATAGATAAAGAAAGCATCTAGTTGTAATGCTTATTCGCCCACAGTACCCGCCACCTATAGGAAGAAAAATCACATAAAATTTCAATCATAAGCAATCAGGAAATCAAGGGAATACTGTCCCTCAAAATAAGGGGAATGCAAAGACAAAAAGACAAAAATAAAATCAGTCGAGGAACTCACCACATTTCCATGCACACCCCACCCCACACCCAGTCCAAACAACACCCATCCCAAAAACACTATCCCAACCGACAAACACAGCATTGCCCACCCCAGCAACGCTCGCTTCGGAGAGAGCACCTTCAAATCGTACTCCCGCTCTGCCAGACTTACCGGGCTCGCCGCGTCTCCAAGGCCGTCGAGTCTACATATCTCGCGCCCAAGGCGGCTCGGCGTGACTTGTGCGAGACGCGCGGCGGGGAGGACTGTCCACCATGGTGTACTGACGAGGAGGAGCGCACCGGAGATGGAAGCAGAGATGAGGGCGTAGGCAAGCCAGAGGGAAATGGCGTCTGTGTAAGTGAGAAATGTTAATTTTTGATTTGATCTCATATTTTTGGTGATGATTTGGAATACTCACTGTCGAGGGAGCCGTGGGAGTTGTCTTGGATTTTGCCCGCGGCGGTGGTTATTATCACTATGGAAGCTTGAACTACGGATTCTGTGAAGTGAGGGAATAACACTAAGTATAGGGAAAGAGTGAATGAAAGGGAAATATATCATACTTTTGATCGCAAAAGCCGTTGCGAAATAGCGAGGGTCAGGGATAACGTTGCGAATAATTTCTACTTGCGGTGCGGGAGTCAAAGACTGAAAGATATGAATAAGTACGATTCAAAACGGCGGAGGATAAACTATACGGGCCTGTGCGAGGGCGTAAAAGACATATGCGGTGATAAATGTGGGTAAAGACTTGCTGAACTTGAGGAAGAGCATGGATATGAGGAACGCGATACTTGACAGGAATACTGGATGAAAAGAATATATAATAGACATCGGTATCGTGAAAGAAGGAAAATTATAAGCTACGGACGGAAGGACACCCGATGGCCAAAGATGTCTATCCATACTCCGAGGAAAGGGGTGAGCCCGACAGGGAGGAGGAGGTAGAAACTAGAGACCCAGCCACCGACGACAGCACCTTTCTTCAGTCTCTGCTGGGCAAATTGTCTTTATTGCGCAGAGTGTCGGTGGGTTATATATACGATTACCTTCTGAGACTTACGTGGAGATAGACACAAAGCTCTGTACTCCCGCATTTTCGAACACGGCGAACGCGACGATGATCCAGAAGGTGACACTGAGACTCCGCACAGCCTTGAGATTGAATACATTGCGTTGTACGAAGCCTTGATGATGTGTGCCGTCTATCTGGTCAATGATGTGGTAGCGGGAGCGGAGGAACTTGTCTAGATAGACGAGGCCAATCGCACAGAGGAGGGAGAAGAAGGAGATGGCCGCACTGACCCAGAGGGACCATGCGAAGGAGCCGAGGTTTCGGGTAATTATATTGGCGGTGGACTGTCCGACGAACTGTCCGAGATTTGAGATGGACCAGACCATCTGAGGATTTATAAAACAAAACATAAAATGTTAGTGGACTTATATGGTGATAGCCATGTACAGCGGCAGACTTGCCCCGATGGAGAACGCGAACCCGCGTCCTGGAGCAAAGTATGTCGAGAACACACGGTGCTGGGCGTTGTCGAGGCTGCCGTCGCCGACAGCAGCAATGACTTTCCCGGCGATGAGGAGGGGAAAGCTGTCCAAGTGGTGTGTTGCCGCACCAGCCATCACTATAGACCCTGCCAGATGGAAGAACGCGAGGATGACCGAGAGCGATGCCCCACCCCATTTGTCAATGGCGAAACCGAGGAAGATGCAGAAGACGGTGTTAACGAGGTTCGTCACGGCGACGAGGGTGGCGAATTTTGAGTTGTTGATGTGAGTGTTGTGGACAATGGTCGTCTTGAGTGCGACTATGAGACCCTGCGTTGAACGTCAATCATCTCCAGAAAAAACATTTGATGAGAGAAGCCTCATTTACGTTAGACCAGTGGTTCCCGACTGTAAAAATGGTAAGGATGCCTTGGACCAGACATTTATCTGGGCATCACTCACAGCTGCAAAAGCAAGTAATAATGATCATCCCTAGTCGCCACGAGATGGGCAGCTTAGGCTTTCTCGACGACGCGGCTGGAGACGCGGCTCCGACATAAATGGAGCTCGCCGACTTGCTCTTGGTGTCGTCGTTGATCGTATACTCCAACTTTTCAAGCGTCATCCTATCTGCAGCGTTATTAGGAAGAATAGCCATGGTCTTCCTGGCAACTCCCAAAGGGAATTTATGAACGAGAGGGAGGAGATCTGCGCTGGGCCGTCATCTTATCTGATTTGTCTTCGAGCTCTATATGGGAATAAGAAATGCAAACGCCTTTATCAGATTGGTGATTAGATGACGTGTGAGCCTTATATATACAATCTATATATAAATGTGTTTTGCATTGAATCACGAGGTCTGGAACTGATGTTCCGGTGAAGTCGCACAACGAGTGAGAACATGCCTTCTTATCCACCATATTAGTAAAACTGCCACACTCAGTTCTTAATTGCTTCTCGGGTGTCTCCGGGGTGCCTCCGGATGGTCCGGCTCTTTGAACCCTCGAAGCTCTTCCTTATAATAGTATAATAGATACAGCGCTTTTGGGCAGCGAGGAGTTTGAAATTCATTACAAAATACTTCCAAAGTAGAAATATTGTTCTAGCACAACCAATACATAAGTAATAAATTAAATTTTGAGGGAAAAACATCATAGTATATATTTAGAATTTTTGTAGTTTACAAGTAGTATGTAAAAATCAGCTTTGATGGAGCATATCAGCGATGGAACATGCAAACATCCCTCTATGGTCTTGGTATTTCACAGTCCTATTATTATATGCTATTAAAAGCTAACATACTATGTAAAAGATCTTTACTCACTTATTTTTTCCTGCAAAGCCCAATATAATGCATACAAGGGCAAGCTCCCATGGAGTATTGGGACTTGAAAAAACTGTTATCAATGGTAGTTTGTGTTATAATAAATATAAGAATATGATTGTTCAATAAAAAGACTATAGAAGAAGGTTTTTATGTTCCATACTTCACCACACCTGATTTTTACATGCTGCTTTGTAAATCATCAAAATGATATGAATTATAGCTATATATTAAGAGAATGTTTCCTTGGACTTTTGTGTCTTATCATAATGATTTATTGGTTGTCCTATAACCTTTCTATTTTGGAACTATTTAATAGATTTCAGAATTCACACTGCATAACTGAAAAAAAAAATTGTAAAATGTACTATTTTTATAGTAACATTGATTATTTATTTATTTGTTCATTTTCAATAGATACAGTTAGATCCCTGATTCCCTCTGAAAGATCTCATGTTATAAAATATCTAGTTCTACACATTATACACAATACATAGAAGAAAAGTACAAAAACAAATAGTTAGAAAGAACACAGACTCCCCTACCCAGTATATGCACCCAGAATCCAAGTAGACACTCACACCAATAATCCCCAAAAGAAACCAAGTCAATAGCTTTATTCCTTATAGTTACAGAACATTTTAGATACTATGTGGGCATGGCACTTTGGCCCTGGGGCAGGGAAGCGCCCAGGCGACTAGGAGATGGAAGGAATGGAAGGGACTCACAGGGTCAACCCTGGAATGAGCAGGCAGCGGTCACAGCAGAAATAAGAGATCGAAGGTATAGAAATGGTATATGAGATGACCGGAGGACTCAGGGGTTGAGACAGGAGAGAAGGGGGCACATATATGTATGTGGTCATGGGCATTGGCTGGTGCATTGGAACCAATAGAAGCAACATGGACTCAATGGGACGATTGGAACAACAAGAATACATACCAAAGAGAAGACTCAAGCATTTTCAGAGGTTACCGATCAGAAACGGGGAGCAGAATACATGATGCAGTGATATGTATAGCATGGGACTCTGAAGTGTCTATCCCAAAGAGGTTTATTTCTTTCTTTTGCTCATAACATGTCAGAATTGCAACCCTGTATAAGAACTAGCTTAGGACATAGTAGAAAAACCAGTTCTTCTTGCCCATAAAGCAATAATTGCTCCTTGGCTTCACCGGCACTTTGCTTACATCAACATCGCATTTCCCACCAAAAGCTCGTCATTCGAGACCTGAAATTAATCAGAGAAGTTATCAGTTACTATCAGAAGTGTCTCACAAAGTTTCAAGCACACAGGGTCAATAACACACTTGTTATTGAATTTTCATTTCACACAGATACTAGAGCCAACCTCTCAGTACAGGCACTAAATGGCAATATAGACCATAAGAGATCCCCAGACCATTACACAGTTACCACATAGCATACATCCTTAGATTAGAATCATATTCAACTCCCAGAATATCATTCCTCAGTTAGAAACCACCCCACATCCCCAAAACACTCTTAATTACATCTCAGACATCCAATATCATAGCACACATCATCACTGACCTCTGATTCATATCTGAGGCACATCAAAGTCCTACTTGACCCTCCAAGACCATATCAAAACATATGTGCTCAACCAAGACATTATACCCAACACCAAAGCTGTCACATGATACCAAACCTTCATGTCATCTTCCTTTATCACCAACCACAAAGAACCTGAACCCCTACATCATTTGAAGAGAGGTTTAGAGGTTACAAGAGGGAGACTAAATTGATATTTGAACTGGTAAACTGGCTACAAAATTATGGAGGTTTATATACATGTGGAGGCCCTTGTATTCAAGAAGAACAATGTAGTCCAAATGTGGAAGAGATAATATCGTTGTAAATTATCGCTGTCATTCATCACTCGTCACACAGTCACTCGTCACAGTCACAGTCACAGTGTGACATAACAGACTATGGAGTTACTACAAGGGGAGTAAACATCATATGGAACAATGAAACATACTAGAAGGTTCAGAGGTGATGCAATTAATGATGGAGGTGCTGATATAGAGGTCCATGTGTTGGAGGTAATGTGTGAGAATGTCTTTAATAAGCTCCAGTGAGGTCCAAGGCCAAGGCAAGGCTCTGACATAGGCTCACACAAGGTTGTAACTTCAGGTGAGGTTCAGAGTAGGGCTTGGCTTCAGCTTCTGTGCTGCACCATCCTGATCCTTTAGTATCCCTAATTTCTGAGGGTGAAGTCTGACAAGAGCCTTGGGGTAATCTTAGTTGATTTTCTGACTAATGAGCTACTAATTTACATTATATACTAGATTAGTATTTCAAATCAAAAGAACAAGGGGATTTCCAGAACAGGAATTAAAACAAAGGTGAGATGAAACATGGATGAGTAAGAATAAGGTTCAAGCAAGGTGTGTTACAAAGATTGTTGTGTGAGGCAATGGAAATTACTAAATAAAGAAAGAGTATCATGAGTGGAGAATTTATTTGAATAAAAGAAGTGATGAAGAGTGAGGTCTAGACTCTGAGGCTGAGTAAACAAAGGGCTGAGTGGGATCACTTGAAATAGTAAAATGATTACTTAATCATCATTGACTAAGCAAGTGGGGATCTTGTGAGGTGAAATCCTAACATCCCAAACCTTTCTGAAGCCATCACCATGTTGGCTAACAACCTGTCATCTCTGAAGAAGTCTCCACCTTGGACAAAGGTCTAAGAACCAGACCCCTTCAATGGCTCTGATAGCCATAAGCTCCAACCTTTATTCATTCAGTGTAATCTGAATTTTCAAGACTGTCATAATGCCTTTTCTTCCAATAGTGCAAAATTACCTACATACTATCCTATGTGAAAGGAACCAGCTTGAACTGGCTCAAACCCATGCTGTGCTCTCTTCAGACATCAACCCTACATGGATAAATGACCACCCTGAATTTTTGTCTGAACTCAAAGATAACTTTGGACCCCATTACTCTGTAGGCAAAGCTGAAGCTGATATCAAAAGTCTTTGAATGTGTGACAACCAATGAGTCACCAAATACCTGCCTTTTCACATGCATCCATTGGGAGATGCCACACTTTGCCATCAGTTCTAGAATGGACTCCTGGAAAAGATCAAGTATGAAGTGGCTCATGTTGGCAAACACAGCATTCTCCATAAACTTCAAGTCCTGACCCAATCCATTGACAACTGATATTGGGAAAGAGACACCAAATTTGCTGGATAATTGGATTGGAACAAAGCCTTGGACCAATCCCATAAGGGCAAAAACCCCACAATGCTATCAACACATTCTAATGATAACCAAAGGATGTCAAATAACATGGGCAACAAACCCACCACCTCTGGACTGATCTTTCACAATGAAAATACCTCAAAGAACAGCTCACACCTTGCCTCTAAATTAAGTGAAGATGGTAAGCTGACTCAGCAAGAATAACAATGATATTTTGAGCAGACAAGGCCATGTAGCAGAGGAATATCTGAAATTGACTTCCTCTGCTGCAAAGAAAAAGCTACTTTCATGATAGATGGCACATTGTCCAAAAAGAACTCCAATGCTAAGCCAGCCTCAGATTCAAAATTTCCTAAGAAGCCCTCTGACTCTAGCACTAACCGAGGGCCATATTGAGCATTGGTGCAATGATGGAATTATAACTCAACATGTCTGCTTTTTCCAGTTTGAACTCATTCTGAACAAATATATCAGTATCCTCATTGACTCAGGACCCACTCACTGTTTCCTAGATTCCATTTTTGCATTTAATCACAAACTCTGAACTTATAACATCATCCTTGTTATAAAGAAAAGAGAAATTTCAATTATTATTTAGTTAGAGAACAAAACCAGAGAAAACTCAAAAAGAAAGATGTTTAGGAAGAAAATAGTTAGTATATGCATGGGAGATAAAAGAAAGAAAAGATCCAAAGATCATCAAAAAGAATTAGGACATTATCACCATTTTTCACTTGTCTATCAACATTTTACGTGTATTTTGTATAGAGGAATTTGCCTCCAGGCAGATACCTGAGTAGCTATGAGATTGGGAGAGTGGATTTGAGATAGGGAAAGCTACTGGAGTGATGGAAATAGGAAAATAGATGGAAAAGAATTGGAAATACATTTATATAGGAGTGGGAGTTAAAAATATTTCTTAATTCATCTAATGTCTTCTGGTTTGAAAGATCAATGTGATGGCAGAGGGTAGGATTCAAGAGGGATAAGACTCTGCTGGTTGGACTGGCTGGACATGTGTGAGGGCAACGCTATTGACAAGGTCACAACAACAAGATACTCTAATATTTAATGAGCTGATAAGGGGGTTTTCCACCTGGTGTAGTGGTAATCCTCAGAGATCAAGCTGAGGGGTAACCGTTACACCAGTCACACTTATATACCCTGGCAGAAAGTCATGGAAGGTTATGGAAGGTTATGGAAAGTGATAGAAGGTCATGGAAAGTTATGGAAAGTGATGAAAAGTCCTGGAAGGTCACGGAAAGTCATGGAAGGACATAAACAAGAAACAACAACTGACAATGAACTCCAAGCTGAACCCTGACAACATGCTGTAGTAGTAAGGGCAACTGTTATTGGAGTGGGTGGAGAAGAGGTTGATAGGTGTTTATATAAGTGTTGAGTGGAATGAATAAGGTTGTCAGGTGGAACTTCACTTATTTTTGGGGGGTTGAGTATCACATGTTGTGTTCCTTCGTTCTGTCCAATCAAAGAGATGCTGTTTGGGAATTTCCATGAAGTTCTCTAGGGTTTGAAACAGGAGGGTGGCATATAGAGTAGTTGATATATGCTGTGGAGCTTCAGGGTTTTTCCAATGAAACTTCTTGATAAGTCACTTTGCTCCAGAGGCCTCCCTCATAGGTAGCCAGAGGTTATTTGCAGTTATGTAACCCTTCCAGTGCACTAAGTACTCCAGTCACCCCTGATAAACCCTGCTGTCTAGCATCCTCTTGGCTTCATACTCAGGGAACTCCATCTCAGATAAGAGGAGGAGGGGTTGGTTGAACATGTTGTTCCTGAATTAGATCCTCTTGGTAGGGATGTAGGAGGTTGACAGAGAAGATAGGGTGGGTGCAACCAAGGGATGGTGTCATGGTTCAGCTTGGAGTTCAGTTGGAGTTCATCATCAGTTGTTGTTTCTTGTTTATGTCTTTCCATGCCTTTCCATGCCTTGCATCTGAAGATTACATAATAAGCGCTGGAATAGGGTATATAAGTGTGACTGGTGTAACGGTTACCCCTCAGCTTGATCTCTGAGAATTACTGCTACACCAGGTGGACTCTCTATGTACTTACTACTAGTAACTCTTGTATAAACTGAGGATGACTGCTACACCAGGTGGAAAACCCCCTTATCAGCTCATTAATATTGGAGTATCTTGTTGTTGTGACGTTGTCAATAGTGTCACCCTCACAGAAGATCAAGCTCCCCTTCAGACAACCTCACAAATCTTTTCCATCAGTTTCCACCTCATATCATGTCTAATCAAATCCCAGAGGGATATTGGGAGTCCCTGGGTGACCCTGGGACTACACTCATAAAAATGTTTACCACTCAAAAAAACCAAGTTGAACTTCTAAAGCACCAGAATAAAGTACTTCAAGACCAGTTGAAGGCCATGCAGAGCAATATGACCAGTGCTGCCTCAGCTGCAGCAATTGCAGCAACCCAGCACTTGTCTACCCACATCCCTGCATCCAGCCCCCCTTCTCATCACTCCATCAAGGCAGCTGATCAAGAGAAGTTCACTGGAGATAGGGCAGACACCAAAGGATTTATCTGCACTGTGAAGCTCTTTATCACCCTTCAACCAGGAGCATTCCCAGATGAACAAACAAAAATGCTATATGCCCTCTCATTAATGTCATGGGGCTCTGCAGCAACCTGGGCACAAAATAAGACACAAGCTATCATTGATGGAACCTCTTCAATCACTACCTTTGATAAATTTGCTAAGCAGGTTAAAGCAGCCTTTGGAGACCCTAATTGTGCCAGAACAGCCTGGACCAAACTGCATGACCTCAAGATGATATCTAGCATGTCGGCAGATGATTATACTGCACAGTTTGAGATCCTTGCAGGGAGAACAGGCTTTAATGATGAGGCACTAGAGGATGCCTATGCATGAGGACTTCCAGTGACAATTCTAGACAAGATCCATGCACAACTGTTTCTCCCTTCCAACCTCAAGGCATGAAAGGGAGCCACATATCAGATTGACCATAACTATCACCGTCTTGTGGAAGTTAAGAAGGCAGAAGCACCTCATAGTTCCCACCACACTGTCCCAATCTGCACTGCAACCGCTCCTGCCATGCCCACACCCAGCACTGCTACACCCATGGATATAAATTCTAATTGACAACACATTGAGACTCAGATATGCTAAAACTGTGGCAAGGAAGGCCATATTTCCCCAGCATGCCCAGAGCCCCACAAGGAACATGTCTGCACAAACCTCACAGGAGCTGCACTTACAGACATGATCTCAGAGTCAGTAGCAGCTGCTCTAGATGCTTATGAGGCAACACAGAAGGCAAGGGTCCAAGCTCCTGAAGAAGGAGGAAAACAGGGTTTTTAGGCAAGTCAGCGGTGAAAGACATTCCCTGCTCAACAAATCAGTTTTCAGTTCCTGAAACATGTATGCTAGGGAATACTAGAGACATGCTACACCC
>QFEC01014935.1:7674-25594 GCA_003316585.1 Gomphus bonarii | reverse complement strand
CCCCATTGAACACCTCTGGACTATTGTCAAAAAGTGCCTTTCTGACTATGAACACCTCCCTAGTGGAGTGCATGAGCTATGAGAGAGGATTGGAGTGGAATGGGAGAAGATAGAGCCAGAGGTGTGTCATAAGTTGATTGAGAGCATGCCTAGAAAGGTGCAGGCAGTGATGAGAGCAAATGAGGGCTTTACCAAGTACTGATATATACCATTTCATGTGAGGGACAAAACCATTCAAATGCTTCATTTTTAAATAATTAATATCTCAATGAATATTGAGAGTTACAAAATCATCTTGATTGTGACCACAAGTTCAGAAGCAGGGCTATCTCCACTAATTACATCATATTTTTTGATTGTGCAATCCTCCCATTATTTACAGTACAACACAAATGCTCAAAACACTTGAACAGTTTTGTCCCCTACTGTAAATCCCCAATGGCCTCCCCAGTGTTCTTCATCAAGAAGAAGGACAGCTCACTTTGGCTCATACAAGACTACTGATGCTTGAATGCCATGACCATAAAGTACTGATACCTACTCCCTCTCATACCCAAGCTCATTAACCAGCTCAAGAGAGCAAAGTACTTCACAAAGCTTGACATTATGAATGGAAGGCTACCTTTTGAACAAACCAAGGGCTGTTCAAACCACTGGTGATGTTCTTTGGGCTCACTAACAGCCCAGCCACCTTCCAAACAATGATGAATGACATATTCCAGGACCTCATCATGGAAGAGGTCATTTGCATGTACATCAACAACATCCTCATCTATTCTAAGACCCAAGCCAAACACTGAAGGATCACACAATAAGTGTTGGAACACCTGTGGGAAAACAAGCTCTACCTGAGGGGAATGATGCCAGGGTCTGACTGATTTCTTCTTGTTTACTCCATATTCTGCATCTTTTAATTATGTAATAAGGGCTAGAGCAGGGCATAGGGTTGTGACTGGTGTGATAGTTACCCCTCAACTTGATCTCTGAGGAATACTCCTATACCAGGTAGGCTTTACATTCATCATTAGTAGACCCTGTATAAGCTGAGAAATACTGCTACACCAGGTGGATTAGTCCCAATCAGCTTGTAATTCTTGGAGTATCTTGTAGTTGTGGCCTTGTCATAGCATTGCCCCCACAGAAGGAAAGTAATACACTGACTTGGGTTTGAATCTAGGACTTCATTGTTCCAGTATGGAACTTTAACCACTAAGCTACCATCCTTTTTGGGCTACAGGACTATTTTTCCTATGCTGTTTTTTTTTACCAAGATCAGGATATTCTCTTGGTATTTTCCAACACCATAAGTAACCCAAAATGACAACAATAGAAGATAAATATAAACATAAAGGAATAGAATAGATCATAAGAGAGGGATAAAATATAAGATCAGAAATAAGAAACAGGAAGTTATCCCTTGGTTTGACTTGACTATATATATTTTTGTTTATGTTCTAGTCTCAAAAATTAAATAAAAATAATATTATCTATGCAGTAATAACATCTCTGGCTCAGTCATCACATCTCTGGCCCTCTTACTATGCCTCTCATACTAGTACTACCTCCCTTGCCTCCTGATTACACCCTACTTGCTCTCACCTTCTCTCCCATATGATGAGTCTATTCTCCATTATTTCACTTTCTTCTTCCAACTTTTTATCCTTTCAATCAAATCATCAGCTCCTCCCCCTGCTTCTGTGCTATTTCTGGAAGAATTCAGGTTTTAGCAGCACAAGTCCTTCATTGTCATTCTCAATCCCCCCCAATAATCCTTTCACCTCATAAAGAGATATTCTTTCATTCTGTGACATTATTGGCAATGCTTGGCGACAAAATAAAACTTGGAAAGTTCAAAGGCCTAATATAGGCAAGGTCTTGGTTCAGTTTTTTTGCCATCACAAAATATTACAAATTTCTATGATATGTCCACATTCCAAATTGTTGATAATCCCCAAGTGGATAAATCATCCTAGTCATGGATCCTGATGAACATGAATGAAGTCTGAAACTCACTCAGTAATGCCAAGAGAACAACAACCTATTCTGGTTCCTTTAGTAAAGAAAGGTGAGGACAATTTTGAATGCTCAGTCTATAAAATTCCAAGAGTGTGTTTGAAAAAAAAATCTGGCATATTGCAAGAAATTATCTGCCCAGTTGACAGATGTCCTGTGAGACTCTTTATCATAGAATGGCTAAGGTGGTTGTATATTTATTGAACATTGTCAAATATTACATGGACATGCAAGTGCTTAGAATAAGAATTATATAGGTATACCCTCAAGGAGTAGAAACCCTCATATAACTACCTTTGTCACCTTCATGTATCAAAGCTTGAAACACAGTGGTAATATATGTAATCAAGAGTTGGGAATGAGGTGGAGGTTATTTTGTACATAAGATAGCTATCTAGTGAATAGTATCTAATGTTCTGATGTGTGTGGAATACTCTGAAACAATGTGGGTGGTCTAAACTATCTGTGTATAGTGAACCAGCCCTTTAGCGCTGGTACCAAGGGGTTGACTTGGCATCTGAACAACTTATATATTCAGAATAATGAGGAGCCTGTCTCTGTGCTCAGAAAATTGCAAGAAAATGTCTGAATAGTAACAAAAACTTCTCTGAATATTTTCAAGTCTCAAATGATGAGCCTTGGTTGGCAATTTCAACTGGAAGGTTTGCAAAGCACTGGGTAAGACAAGGAGTAGTCAGGCTTTGTAGCATGAAGAACTAGTTTGTTATGTATCTAGACTATAGTATTTATACAGAGTTGGGATTCTAATAATAGTTGAGCCAAAGAAGAAATAAAACTGCTTTGGGACAGGGGCAATGGCCCTCCATGCTATACATATCAATGTATTGCATATATGCTGTCCACTTTTGATCATAAATATGTGAAAATGTACAGAACTTCTTTTCTCTTTGTTTTCTTGGTTTTCCTTCAGTGCTCCTGTCTTTGAGTCACATGCTATGCACCTGATGAGGCAGGTGGCCCCTGGTGAGTGCTTATATGCACCCCTTTTTATTTTTCCCTTGCTTCAATTTGTCCTGGACCTTATCCATTCCTTTCTATCTGTGTTTCCCTTGAATTCCCACAGAGTCCACTTTCTCCATAGCTCTGGTCTGGTTCCCTATCTCCATTCCATCTTTTCCATCACTTAGCCACCTAGGCACCTATCACCCCAGGGGCAAATCCCTGTAGTCAGTAAACATGTAAACTAGTGTAGGACAATGAAATATGAACAGAAAGCTTTGCTTTCTTTTGTAGATCCTTTATATCAATGAAAGCTTCAGTCTCATGTGCATATACTAGCTAAAAGGTAATGTGTTCTCTATCTAAGGTATTTTTTATGTGTTTTCTACTATTTTGACTATGTAAAATGTATTTCTCCTTTATTTATAACAATATAGGCCATGCAAAAATCCCGACAGCACTCAAAGAGAGCATGCCAAAACCCTGTTCTGGTTCATCACACATGCATCTGGTTAAATGGTCAGAATTATACAAAAAACATAGGATCCAGGAAAGGAACACACTCAGATTAATGCTTTCATCATTTCCCGGCGGATTTCCGTTGCAGACGCATTCCATAGTTACGTCAAAGATAATTCCGCAGCTGCCACAAGATGCCCCGAAATTATCTCTAGAAGAACGGATTGAATGGTTTGTGAGTCCAATGTTGATAAGAAAGAAGACTCACCCTGCCTGACAGAACAAATCTCCGCTACTTCTGTTCTAAGGCCTTATCAAGAGCACCAGGTATTAGTGACCCTTATACATAGTACTCCTATTATCAGGGAAAAGCCTGAAAGCAATACACCACCCAGCGTCCCCTGATCAGGGAACCTGAGCGTTACCTGCTAATCGTTCACGATGTTGAGCCGAGACCCGCACGGAAGCGCTTCAGATCAGGTCATACCTGCTAGTGATGCATACCAGCTAGCCCCGGCAGAGTTAGCAAAAGCTTAGCCCCATTCGACCATATGTTGAGATAGGCGGTCGCACCGCAGACAAAATTTCCCGTGTGTCAGATCCACTGCAACCAATCCTAAGCCTGTAGTAGTCAGCCATTTTACAACACACAGCGTGGTAGAAAATTTTTATGAAAGAACTCGAAACCCTTTTGGCAGACCAAAAATAAAAATAAAAATAAAAACGACTGCCAGAACGATCAAATAGGAAGAAAATTTGATGTTCTTAGTTTCAAATGAGAACACATGTCAGTGAAGCACAAAAATAAATAAAAAAACCACCGACAGATTAGTCAGCGGCTAGTGGTCCAACGAATCAACAAAGCCCACCATCCAACGCAAGTAATTGCAATATTAACTCGATGAAAATTCATTTTAAACCTTTCATTATTTTTAGGCTAGTTATCACTGCTTTGCCGTGAAAATTCACTTTTTCCACCGGAGTCTACATCCAAAAAGTCAAAAATTCAAATAAACGTCAGGCTACTGTAACGGAACCGCCGGGTGTCGCTATAATTGGGGGATGCTCACAACTCTTCATTGAAAACCTCGTCCTATAGACCCTCTCCGTCTTCTTGATGTTGAAGGTTGCCCTTCCTCCACCTGCTCAACGCTTGTTGACCACTGCACGATTTCTTTACAAAAGTAGCCCCAGCATAAAAATAACATAACAATAAACAAACACTATCATACTATCCATAAAAAAAACTCCAACCGTTTCTCAGCATTCAAATATTTATCTCCATCGACTCGCTCTGAAATTTATGATCGTTACAGGGCCCTGGAAGCGGTCAATTGCACATTTCTATTTTAGGGCCTCCAAACTCCCACAATTCCATCACATTGATCACTTTTGAAGTGCCGGTGAGTCTTTTTTTGTTTGTTGAGACCTTTGATGGTCATGGAGATTCGTCTGTCCATGAGGCATCATTCCGACGATCTGACGATGAGACAGCATGGGATCCACTCCCCGCGGTCGAGAGTATATTTTGAGTGTGTCATATTTTAAATAAATTACATCCCATTCGGCTTATCCCTCACTTAACAACTCCAAGTCCAAGCCCACCACTGGCAAAATAACAGAAATTCTCTCCACGTCCACGCCCACGGCCACTTGATCAGGCTGGCAACACACGAGCCAGAAATATTAAAATATTATCGCCCCCGCTCCAGACACTGATACATAACACCTATTTCTTACTTGCACTCGACGTCCGTCGTTTTCCGGCCATGATCGTTTTTATTTATTTTAATTTTTGTTGTTAGCATAGCAAACCTCGTTCTTCCGGAGCCGGAATTGTCGGCTGTAAGTGTTGCTCGATTATTCTGGATCCTAGTCAGTATTATTTGAGAACAAATTTTCCGCGGAGATGGAATTGCACTTACATAAACATAGTCATGTAAACCGTAAACAAAATAAAAGATGTCAGCTGATGCCTATGTAAATACAGTTCCACATCTCCGCGGAACAGTTGAGTAAAAGAGGATATCCAGCTGCCACACTTCTTAGCAAAACTTAGGAGGCCCTGAGGGGTCCTAAGGGTCCCGAGTGAGCTGGACTACCGCCTGTGATGTAATTTATCAGAATTCATATATGGTTACGATTATCGGGAACGCGATGATGGTAGTATGAAAGAGCTACGAGTCTATAGGTGAGACGGCGGGCATAAATAATGAGACAAAAGTGGGATCAAGCAGCCGCCTAGCCCAGTACAGGGAGAAAAGAAAAGAAACACCGCAATCCAGGCCCGGTGATAAAATTACGTTGCCGGTACGACACACGCGCTGCGGGGTCGTCTACCTGGCATCAACCTCCATGCGATGATCGTGCCTGGGATGGCTCGGATGAGAGGGCGGGTGACCCTCGGTCACCGCCCCGGGATCCTCCTGGGGGGAGAGCGATACAGGACCGCGACTGCGTTTGCCGTTTGTGGGTATATCCGGGGTACGTATCAGTCGCTCGCTATCTGGACTGTGCCGCATGGTTCATATTGAATAGTCATGTGATGAGAAGCGGAAGCGCACCCGAATCCGCGCAAGATGCGGTCCACACTGGCCTCTTTTTCCCGCCACTCCTCCTTCTCCTCGCGTTTGAGCGCGTCGAGCTGGTCCATCAATAGGCCGCGCTCATCCATGATATATCTAGGTGGACGTGGGATCGTTATTCATATGACGTGTGAGGTACGACGTACCGATACTTGGCCTTCATTATCAGGTACTTCACCATCGCCTTGCTCCGTCCGCCCATCGCCTCCGCATTGTACGGCTTCCCACCATCCTCCTCCTCACTTGAGCTCGCGACCTCCTCCTCGCGCTGTTCAGGCAGCAAATACTCCTCACGCGGCGGCCGATCCACCAGGCCCTCCGCTTGCAGCCGCATCGTCGAGCTCACAGACGGCGCGGGACGGTCGTGGATGGCAGGGTTGACGCGGAACGTGTTGAACCCCGAGTCGCGAGGGTCGTGGAACTGCGCGTACGCGCGGTTGGCAAAGTTGTAGTGCGACGGTGCGTACGCCTCACCGGGCGCCGGCGGCAACAGCGGCGGCGGCGAGTGCGAGACGTGGCGTTCGGGTGGGGGCGGAACCGGCAGCGGCGGCGGGGGGAGCGGCGGGGTCATGGAGCGCTTGCGCTTGCGGTATCCGCCGCGGACGGGCGTTGGGGTAGCGATATTGTGCTGCTGACGGAGGTGTTTTGCACTAAACATGGGACGGTAAGTGGAAAGATAGGAGAGAAGAGAAGAACGGACAGGGTGTCTGATCGCGTAAACGACTTGTCGCACTCTAATTACGGCGCTTGTTAATAGGCGAAGCGGGGGGTGGGCTGTTTACGTACCGGGGACGGAACACACAAATGGCTTCTCGCCGGTGTGCGAGCGACAGTGCGACACGAGCGCGAAGCGCGACGTCTGCACGAGGCCGCGCCGCGGACAGCTCGCCCATTCGCACGTGTAGCTCGACTTGTGCACGCCAATGTGCCCTAAAAAAGCGGCCACCACGACCGTCAGCTCTCCCTCCCCCGGCGGGACAGCGACCGCATCAACTTTGCGCTGCTCACCGTTTTCGAGATGTGCCACGAGCCCAGGAACGTCGCCGAAGCGTGCCCCGCAGTCGTCCCACTCACATGTGAGGGCCCCTGCTGGGAGATCGGATCTTCGTGCGCTCGCTTCGGGATGCGCAGCAACTGAATGGCGGGGCGCGGGCGTGGCCTCGTCCGTTTTGGGCGGTCCGACATGCGCCACGGATGTCTCCGACGACGCAGGCGACCGCGAGCGCGAGGCGGCGGACGTTGTCCCATCCATAATCCCGATTTTCAGATCACGCTCACACTGCTTGTTTAAGCCGGCTTCACATGGAGCCGCGATCCAGGACCGCGGCGCACAGCGTATAGGGACACAGCAGTGTTATATTTACAGATCTATGAAAAGACTTCAAAGGGCTGGGTTCGCGTTCTGCACCAGCGTCTCAAAATAGCTCTCATACCACGTCCCCGCCTCGGGTGCGGGTTGCGCCGCGTCCGCCTGACTGCAGTCTGCACGCCCGTGAGCACCACCATGCTCCATCGAGCAATGAACTACTCACGACTGTCGAAGCGCCCAGAAGTCGTATTGGACGTTCCGTCGCTCTCACCAGGCGGCTTTACCCACTTTGGACATGTATATCAGGAGACAGGACAGTGACTCGGAACTGAATGCAACGAACCACAATACTAGCCATGCTGTTAGGTACGGAATACTCAAAAATGGGGCAAACACACTCACGCGTCAATCAGCGTGTTTCCCGTATTCGTTGTGGGCCGCATTCCCAGGCCAGCACCTTCAGCAGCGCTCAGTTCAGCGAATACGAGAGCACAGAAGTCGTACCCCTGACGTTGCACCTAGACACAAGTCAGTCACCACGATCGAATGCCGTCACGGGACCCAGAACGTACCAGTCACCTTCCGCGGAACGCAATCCAGACACTCCCGAGCGCCCTTCTATTGCAGCCATCTCAGACTACGCACGTGTCCATCGCTTTCAAATTACTCACGGTCAACAATAAAGTGAGCAGGATAGTTATTCTGTGCCAAAAGGGGCGCCAACGCATTGATGTAGTGCTCCTCGTCATAGTTCGGATTAGGCGCTTGTGCAGGGTCTTCAGGGCCGCGCAGAACATTATAGTTTGACACATCTGTGGCGCGCGCGCACGTCAGAACACCTCCAATATATCTTTAAATCACCACAGAGGGCACACCTGTCGCAAGTCCCCGGACCTTTGCACCCGGCCCAGCGACTGCCAGGATTTGTCCGAACAGCTGGGCCGCAGGCGCGATGTTGGCAGGCCACCCAAGCCAGCCTGCGTGTCCTGCATCGAGGTACAGGAACACGTTCGGCTGCTGCAGTTTGGCGATCACGTACGCCACGAGGGCCTTGTAAGTCGACGCGGCGTTGGCGCACTTCTGTATAGACATGTTCGTGACGAGGTTGGCGAGCCCGTCAGGCTCGACGACGAATACCACGCGGACGTTGGGGTATTCTAGAATAGAGTATAGCGGTGAGGAATTTAATAGGTAAGTAGTTTAGCGGGTGAGGAATTAGCAGGTGAGGAATTTTCAACAGGGAAGTATTGGTATGGTGTAGTGGCGATTTAGCTGTGATACCCAGGAGGACGATACGTACTGGTGACCTGTGCCGCTATGGCGTCGATGTACGCTCGGTACAGCGCCGCACCGCCATTCGCGATACTGTACTCCCCCGAGGAAGACTGCGCGGCACAGTCGCGATCAGGGAGGTCGTAAATGACAGCCTGGACGAGCTGGTTACCTCCCGCGACGGACGCGGCGGCGAGGTATGTGCCGAGAATGGGGACCTTGGCGGCTGAATACCGCGACGTGACGTGTTATATAATCGAGTTGGTAAACATTGGAGGCATGATAAAATCAACGCATCATTATACCCAGAATATCTCCAAACCAAAGTCCTGAAATACTCACCGACGTCCATCCAGAAAAAAACTAGCGAGAAATTGAAAATGATAATGAGATGTGAGAGACATTACTTTGCAGGTATGCAATCAGAAGTAGTGTGCGTACCTGGCACATTTTCGACCGCTGCCGCTTTTGCGGCGAGAGTTGAGTTGGTGATACTGATTTAACATATTAGCACTCGGTCCAAAATGCCACAAAACGTGTGTGTGTGTGTGTGTGTGAATGAGAGAAAAGAACCAGACATACTTCCCAACCGCTCCTTTGACCTCAGCTAAATCCCACAACAATGAAATGAGAAATGAGCCAAACCCTCAGTCCCTGAATCAGGAAACAGCGATCTCGTGCTCACCGACGTATTCGGGGATCAGGAACACGTTGTATCCGAGGAAGGGGTTGAGAGGGTCGGTGGGCTGAGGTTGAGAGGGTAAGGTGGACGTTCCTGTTCCTGATGTCGTCGTCGTCATCGTCGTCGGACGTGACGGGGGTACAGATGTGGTAGGAGGCGAGGCGATTGAAGACGTCATGGTAGAGGTGCCGGGGATGCATTGGGAGTAGAATGCTGCACCAAATAAAGAGTTTGTGTCGCACAATAGATCACATTAACACCCTCCCCGCGGAAGATGTGACTTACGGTTCCCAACCGTGCACGTAGATCCAGCGGCACCTACAATGAAAAACCACAAACGTTAATTCAGAAGTGCACTTGCTGTCTCAAAAAGTGCGAGACTAGAACTGAAGCTGAAACTGAAACTGAAACTGGAACTAAGAAAAAGGATACTAACATGCCGTAGGGCCGGTCCACCCAGTCCCGCCACATTGTCCCCACACAGGGGCTGTAGCTTGCGCATCGACGCGCGGCGCGAGGAGGGCAGCGATTGCAGAAACAAGAGCAAAAGTGAACATTTCGTGAAAGATCGAACAAAAGTACAGCAGTCAGTTGTAGTGTGGTATTAGAGATTTTTTTTGAGAAAAAAACTCACAAAGAGGGAGGGATGCTGGTTTGACTTTGCGCCTTTTATATTCAAAGTGTGGTTGGTAATTGTCTCGGGTTTCAAAAAAAAAAACAAAAAACTTGACTCCTTTTTTTTCTTTTTTTTTACTTTCGATTTTGCTTCTTGTCCCCTAGCCCTAGTCCAATACGAATAAACTCCCGAGAATATACCGCAGACTCTGAAGCGACTGAACAACTTATGGTGTTATTTGACATGGACGGAGGGACGTCGGATCTGCCTCATGTGCCTAAATGTCTTGTGATTTGTGCACATGGGGGCAATGGGAGTGTGTCTGAAAGAGAAGTGTATTAGATGGGGAATCTTCACAGGATAGAGAAGTGATGCAGACCGCATCCGCATTAAGTTTTAAGGTTTGATCAAATGCCTGGGATGTCGTTGGCGGGGAGAGAAAGAGCTCACAAAAAAAACGAAATTAGAGCGAGTCGAGAATCTGTGAAATGAACCAAACTATTCAAACGGATCGTAAGTATAGGTTGGTGATAGTGGAAGGAATGCAACGCACCAGACCCCCGGTGGTTTTCTTGATGTTGACCCATATTATAATATTATAAACCCATCATTGATGATTTGCTGTTGCTTGTCATTCTCCAACCCCCCTTAGTTTTTTTTCCCTGTTTCCAATTTCCGTTTACCTTCTCTCCATATTCTACACCACCCACCCAAAACGCACCTACATCTTCACTCTGCACATCAAAATCAAAATCTCCGTCGGATCTCACTAGAACACCACCCCCACCGGGACCTTCCGCACACACATCGCGCAACATCCATTTTATTTAGACAAAAACCACTAGAATCTCCAGGCGTTACTGAACGTAAAGGGTGCCAATGGGAGAATTACGGGGAGCACGGCCAGGAGGACAATACTTAACGAGTCACGAGTCACGAGTCAAAAGACCTCTTTTTCCATTCTTCCACAAGTCACGAGTGTTAAAGTCAGCTCCATCGAGAACGCTCAAACAATAGGGCCCCCCAAAACAGACTAGAAAGGCTACGCCTCAACTCTCCGGGATTTCACCAGACGTTCCAAAACATACCGGTAGACAATCTTCGAAACAAAGCGGGAAAGGTGACCAGCGCAGTCAAATTAGCGGCCACCAAGCATGTGATTTTTTTTTTTTGGTGGAGGCGGGGGGGGGCAATAAGAACGCGCTGTATCATGAACGCGAACAGATGTCGATAAGGAATCGATAAATTTTCCTGACGCTTCTGCATTATACCGAGAGAATGAGTCATTATTTCCGGGTGGATTGTAGAGTAGTTACGTGGACTTGAGATAGTTTATCTGGAAGAAACGGGAGCATGTGCGGTGGACATCGGAGGTGGACATGACACGATTGTCTGCTAGACCAATATATAAACTGTGGATTAATAAACGGGCAAGAGAAGGGAGATGTGCATTGTCTCGATTGTCGGCTTCCTTAACCTCTCGTCTTTAGTACATGATCAATAGCTGAAAAACACTTATGTGACTGAACACGACAAACGTTGAAAAAAGAGGCGTTCTGCTATCTTCCAGACGTCTTCCCCGCCCCGAAACCATTTTTTCCTATGCAACGAGTGAAATGCGCCAGTGGTGGGGTATCTAGGATTGACAACGAACGATCTTGGTGTTGTTGCGGAATTAGACTTGCTTGAAGCCTAGATGCCAACTGCATATCGTAGAACGACTACTTTAAAATACTACGTGTAACAAATGACTTGCAACTGATCAAATGCCGATTCTGCGAACGGTCCCAAGACAGCAGATAGCTGGTGGTACTAGGTGTATCTGTTCAATTCTAAACACTACGTGCTTGAGATTGGAAAGTTTTCCTAGGGTTCAAGAAAAGAAACACGGATGAGCATTTTGGTAGGGGTGGAGTGATGGGGCGGTATGCGCCCTCCACTGGCTCGAGAAAAAAACAGTCCAGTATGCATGCATGGGTCACAGCAGCGGGCATCGCCAGACACGGAGGCGAAGTGTGGCGGCTTTGTAAGCTCTATGAAATTATTGAAGTGAATATCTACTTGAGAGGGTAAAAATTCCTCATCAAGGAAACCGCCACTGACCATCATCTCTCATTCCCCTCCCCGATCATGTATAGTGACCGCGCGATACAAGATACGGCTGATCCAGTGGTAACATCCTTGGAGACACCGAAGAATCGACAAGGCTATTGAGGGCTGGCCCCCTAGCCCAAATAACGAGTTCGACAGGCAAAAGAATGAATCTACGCATTGGCGGCCGCCAGAGAGGAGCTGATGGTACAGTATGGGATTCACTCTCTTCAGTCATGTGTGATAAAAGGAAATCTAAGACGTATATCTTTCTTCCCTTTGAGTATGGCAAGATGAAATCTGTCAATCTGTGGGCGTATACGTGTGGGCTGCAGTGGGCATCTCAGGTTCTAGGGCTCCCGATCATGTCAGCCGGTTGCCAGGACAAATCAAACGCAGACGATAATTAGCTCATCCCCAAACTGGAAGTTCGATGTCTGCAGCTGCAGTGGTGGACCTCAAGGACAATCAAGTGCCCTGGCTATTTTCAGAGTCTGGTAATAATATTCTATACTCGGGATATTTTGAAGCTACATGAGAGTAAATAATAATGACTTCATATACTAGTATTCAAACGCAGTAATTTCGGTTGCGGAGAGTACTGTAGTAGTTTTGAATGTCTTCTAATTTGCATCACTCTATGACCAACTGCTCATAGGTGAAAAATTACCCTATCATCAGTAAGAGATAAATGAATACGAGGGGTACCCACATGCTAATAACCCCCATAGCTACCGTACCCATAATCAAACTTCCAAGGCCCAGTGCTTGTCTCCAAATACTAAGTTGCCGCATCGCGGGATCCATCACAAAGTCTCCAGCAAGCATTTCCACACCTCCAGCATAGATAAGCATTCCCGCACTTAGCGCACACATCAGGCCCTGTGTTAATTTAGCTGTTTGGATTTCCATTGATCCGCCTAACACGGTGCCGAGCTGTTCCTGGATGAGGAACATATGGGAAGTGGCGGCGTTGTGTGGCGAGGGAAGGAAGAGGACCCCGAGCAACACGCCGATGGGTGCCGTGATAGCAAACAAAATGCACAAGATGACGGGTAAAGCGCCAGAACCGGAGGGTAAGGTAGAGATTCGTATTCCGAGTGAAAGTCCCTCAAAGAGTTGGTGGAATACGAGGGCAGTCAAAAGTGTGGCTAATTGTGAGGTATAAAGAACTCTCAGAAGCAAAAGATGAAGAAACAGGAGCTTACTGAAGTTGGCTCCGTCTGTGATGGCTAGCGTGAGTCCAATGACTAACGAGTGCAGCATGATACCCAATTGCAAAATCTTGTATTCCATTGAGAATGCAGTGAAGTTCTTTTATAGACATACATACCAAGGTACTGATTATTCTTGTTTTGCGGGAGACCTCTTGACTAGGGTCCGGTCCATGACTATGTAAATGCGTCGATGTTACTTCTTCATCAACGTTGGTCCTCGACATACGGTGCCAAGGCGCTAAGCGAGGCCCTGCCCTATGCTGATGAGTGCTCGGAGACTCATGTCTCCGAGCAAAGAGAAACATTAAATCTCATAATACAGAGCTCGAGGGATGACAGCATACCTGTGATGGCCAATTATCGATGATCGACGCGATGATTTGTGGCTCAGACGTGAGGGATGCCGATTTTGGCTCCCATATGTGCTGGGGTGATCAGCAGAAGTTACAGGGACAGGGACATCTTGCTGTGCCACTTCAGGAGATATATCTTCAGGTTCATCACGATAAGGTGTAAATTCTGAGGGGTTTTGCTCGTGGTTGGTGGAAACTCTTTCATGTATGTGTTCGGCATGTGTAGTTGACAAACGTTCCACGTAGGCCGTGGAAATATCTGGCATAGAACATGAGCGTTACATGTGAGAATACACGGCTGATGAGACGTACATTCAACAAGGAATATGGCAAGGAACGAGCAAAGTCTGTGAAATTCGTTGTCATGTCATGGTTCGACATATGCAGAAAGAGACACACACTATAGCACCCGACCATTGCTTCCAATACTTAGGGAGACAAGGATCACCTAAACTTTCGAAACCTTCCTGCATGAGATGAATAAACGCCGTCGAGAGGATCACGCCTACGGAGCCGAATTAGACGAATTCTGAGATGCTAATCACATCCTCACCAGTGCCAAAATGTTTCCCGATGAAAAAAATGATATCAGGTGGTGCGATTCGAGGAGCTACTTTTGCGAGAGACGGGTACGAAGCCGCCACTGCTGAAACAATCAGTATGATTCCCGCACCTCCCAGTCGCAACGCAAGGGATATTTCGTGGCTTTCAGCGGCATTGGAGTTCAAGCCTTCAGAAGACACATCCATGTTGGCTGCCTGCAGAATCTGAGGTGGCGGTAGAAATAGGGGGGAACACTTGAGACCCGTCCCAATAAGCTTCAAGGCTGTCCAACTAAAGATACCTTCCCAGTCATGGGAAGATTATCTCATCAAGAATAGCTCCCGTCTCAGGGTTTGGAATATGCCACTGCGGGTACTCGCTTTGCTGCCTGTTGTCTGCTTCGGCTCAACATGGTGCCTCTTTAAGCACTTTTTATAAAGCCACCTTAATGCTACGTAAATTGTCTGTTGGCTCTGGAATAAGAACTTACTTATATGTTTGCGACGATAGTTTTTTACTGGCTCGGAAGCAACGTTTCTCCTCATCTTTGTGTGTCAATTTACTTTATACTAGGTAGCTTTTATAACCAAAGCATAGGTCCTCTTGTTCGCTTCTTAAGCGGGATCATTCCTTAGTGCACTTCTCGGCGTCTAAAGACGCTCATCGGTCGCAAGTCAAAAATGTCTTAGCATCTCAAAGATGCCGATCATGTATATACATTGAAGACAACTTGAGGATTTTTCAGATCCCAGCCGCTGAGGCGCGGCATAATCTTCATGAACCATGGTAGGATATATAATAACCTCGACGCTTCAGACGAGGTCTTGCCAGTGGGCGCACCCATCTCATGAGTCATTTTGTTCAAACTTTGCATGTATATTCAAAGACCTGATCTTTATCTCAGTCTCGCGCCTTGCCTTTCTACGCCCGTTCTTTCGGGTTCTATACTGGGCCTCTCTCTTCACTCTCATTTTCTTTGAGGTCGTCGGTAAAGGCAGCCTGCGTAAGAGAATAACTTTGACATGAGAAGTAAATCATCGCGAGATACAATACTTACGAGCTCATTTTCATAATTCGTCTCTTTAATAGTTCGAATGACGAGAAAGGCAAGGGGGAAAGAGACTAGCGTCAAGATCGAGCCTGCAAGCTGGAACAGGGAGTGAGCTTAGGCGGAAACAGCAGTTTTAATTCCTACAAGTTCATTTAAGAAAGGTGTCGCGGTGGCATCAATTCCAAAACTTGCGGCAGCCCCCTCCATTGGAATTTACTGTAAGTCAACCTGAATTTTATATGGACACGGCCAGGTTACTCACAACGGATTGAAATGCCTTGTAGAAACCAGCGAATCTGGCGAGCATGAAAGCGTCGTTGGTAAGAGCAGACCTATAAGAATATTAACGCGAGCATCCGCGAAAACGGTCAGTAAATTTCGCACATTATCCAGTATGCGAGTGCCTGATAGCATGAGTTGACGAAATTGACTACACAAAGAGCTATTATCAAACCAACGCAATGAAAGAGAATGATCGCTCACAGAAGAAAAACAGAGACCCCTTTCCAATATAATCCTTGTCTCTATAATTGATGAGATTTGCAGGCCCGAAACCTGCACGGGTGAATGTGACCTGAAGGTGCATGAATAAATGAATGATCTATAACACCAACTAACCTGCCACGAAAGATTACATCCGCGGTTAATAATGGTGAATATAGAGACCAAGGCTAGCGCAGTATATCCACGCATACGGCGGCCGAAACGTTTATTGTCGAGGACAAGGTAACCGAACAAGATGGCACCGACGATAGCACCTGCGCCAGAGAGGGTGCTATTGAGAGCACGAGTGGGTCCATCAAACATTGCGGCATTAATGGCTCCCTGGTAAGCATAAAGGAAGATGGAGGAGAACGACATGGGAACGAGGACTAAAAGGTGTCAGAAGGAAGATTGAGAACAAGGGTGGAGATAAAAACCGATCATGCGCCAGTCCACAAACAAACGAAGGACGCCGTAAGCTTCCTCTTTGATTGTGCCTCTTGCTTGTACATCGACGACAGTGTTATCTGCCCGAATGACGCGATTTGGGCCAAGAACAAAGAAGGAAGAGGCAATCCCACAGAACATAATCGCGAGAAAGGCCTAAAATTTGGTTGGCGTGCAAGACATCATGGATTGATGTGATAACTACAAGGTATGTTGATGTCGAGACAGCTTGAAGCTTCCCGTTTCGGATGTTGATGGCGAGAGCAATGGCGGAACCGATAAAGGTTCCCAATTGAAACATAGCCCAAAATATAGAAAATGCTTTACCCTTGTCCTTTTCAAGAGGATAGCTCATCATGATTTCGCCTTGAGCGGCCCAGAGGAGCCCAGAAGAAATGCCGAGGAGAGACCCTGCGAAAATGAGGAACCATCTTGTGCCTTGTATTTGGTAACTGGAGATTCTCAATGGGAGGGGATCTAATACGTGGTACTGACGTACCACCAGAGAGCTCCGACATAGAGGGCATAACCAAGAGTACCAAAGAAGAGGGTTAACGGTGGACCAAGGACTGATACGTGTTCCGTGAGTGCGAGTTGGGACTTTGAGAGTGATGTGAAACGCACTGTTGCAGATTCCACCACTCACGAACCCAGCCAACGAGAAGAAGCCGTACAGAATGCCATTGGCAGTGTCTGCAAGAGCAACATCTTGTGTTCCACCAGCGCCGAGATTGGTGAGGGTACTGAATATGCCAGCCGTACAGAAGCAGGTGAACCCGACGAGGGCTACCTGACATGTCGGCGTTCTGGAGAATCGTGAACTAGCTGAGAAGGATATTTACAATTTTGGATTGCAGGACTTACGTATACCAAGATGGTAGCTTCATAAAGAGTCGTTGGGTGGAAGACTTGCTCTTTTGCTTCCCTTACTGGTATTGGGAGTGGCGTTGGAAAGCTTATAAATCCTATACTTTCTCATCCCCAGATACTCCAATATACTGATAGGTAGCCTACGTGTACTAGTTACGTGTTCTTTAGTCATGCTTCAGTGTCCTAGGGGCCGTCCCACGCTCGTGCTTCCAACCTAGCGTCCCGCCAGCGGCAAAGCTGTTTGGCTAATTTTAATTGGCAGCCCCGGCTAACAACTGGTAGTTCCCAACCCATGAGTAATGTACCTCGCTTTTATTGCTTGTATAGCCAACTCAAAGTGACTCGCAAGGCATACAAATGGGGAGATCAGATTTTGTGGGAATAATTGAACAGTTCATAGCTAAAGTTGAACCACCCGTTCTAATCACCCTTAATGTAATAAAAACCTGGATACGCCATCGTTGAAACTAAGCCAACTCTTCTTCTCGGGGTTCGTCAATTCCCCTCTGCCTCAGGGTCATCTCTGCAATTCGTATCGACCAGACACAGAGCCACGAGTGCTAGAAAGTGCACTTGGCACGGGCGACGTGCCAAATCACCTTGGCAGTGGTTTCTGTGTCATATTGCTTGAGGAACACGGGTCAGAGGCCGGCGATCTGAGGCACCCCGACCTCCCTAATCTCGGGATACTGGTCAATAGCTACCAGGGTGGCTCACTATAGACATCAGGGGATCCAGCTACAATCAGGTTATTGGAGCAACTATATGCCGTAAGTCCTTAGTGCGAAATCTGAGGAGCTGTAGCTGTGTAGGGTGCCTTTATACATAATGTTAAGGTATGCAAAAGATGGGAAGAACTATCTACCGAGTGACAACATCATCACTGCTCCCAATTAATTTGAGTGATGAGGAATATGTTGTAGTATTCAGGACAGTGGTTAGTGGATCATCCCTGTACTGGATGACATT
>QFEC01014916.1:3426-24310 GCA_003316585.1 Gomphus bonarii | reverse complement strand
AACTTTTAAGGTTTCAGATGCCTATCTGAGGTAAGCAAATTGTTTGGGGAGTTAATTTCCCATCATTCTTCTTCCATCACTACCACCATCATGATTCCATGCCACCATGGGATATGAGACCAACAAAGAAGAACACATCCTTGAGGCACACAAACAAGAGCACCTAGAGCACAAAGAACTTGAGCATGAAGAACATGGGCATGAAGAATGCAAGCATGAGGAACACAAACACATAGAACATGTGGAGCATGAAGAGAAGGAGAGGTTGGAGTGGGAGGAGCATGAGAGGAAGGAGCAGGAGGAGTGCAAGGAGAGGGAGGAGCATGAGAGGAAGGAGCAGGAGGAGCACAAGGAGAGGGAGGAGCATGAGAGGAAGGAGCAGGAGGAGCGCAAGGAGAGGGAGGAGCATGAGAGGAAGGAGCAGGAGGAGTGCAAGGAGAGGGAGGAGCATGAGAGAAAGGAGAAGGAGGAGTGCAAGGAGAGGGAGCATCAGGAGGTGGCTGAGAAGGAGGCCAAAAAAGCAAAGCAGAGGGCTGAGGAGGAGGCTGCTCAGAAGGCAGATGATGCAAAAGCAGCAGAAGCTGTTTGAAAATTCCACCAGCCCAGCCTTGGACTGCTGACAATGTATTGGCCAAACAGGTGGTAACCAACTTGCTCATGCACAGAAGGTGCATGAGACTCTCAAGGTTGTTGTTTCAAAGCCACCACCACTGAAGTGAACTGAGAATGCAGAGCCTGGCTCTAGCAAGGGGCCTGGGATGGCTGGGGCACCAAAAGTGCCCCAACAGGTGAGTGTTTTATTTTATTTTTTGTATTTTTATTTTTTGCTGATTTTTTGACTTAGCAGAAAACACAGGCTGTCCAGGTTACCAGTCCAGCAGCTCAGGGGTCAACTGAGCCATCCTGTGACTTTTGCATAAGATGTTGGGAAAAGTGCATGGTACCTGAGTTGGACACAGCTTGTACTGCATGCAAGCTGCATAATGTTTTAAAATATACACATTTTCACAGTATATACAATAAATACAGGAAGATCACAAAAAAAAGATAGTTAGAAAGAACACAGACTCACTCACCTAGTATATGCACACAGAACCCCAAGTAGACATAAATACTCACAATCCCCCAAAAGAACCAGACTGATAGCATCATTTCCCATAGATACAGACCACTTTAGATACCACGCAGCTATGGCACTTTGACCCCAGGGCAAAGAGGTGCCTAGGTGGCTAGGAGATGGAAGGAATGGAAGGAACATACAGGATTAACCCCAAAGTGTACAGACAGCAGTAGCAGTGGAAATAAGAGAGAAGGAATGTAGAAATGATACACAAGAGGACTGGAGGACTTAGAAGCTGAGACAGGAGAGAGACAGGTGCATATATGCAGTCATGGGCATTGGCTGCTCTATTGGAACCAATGGACATCACCCAGACTCAATGGAATCAAAGGAATAACAAGCATACACAGCAAAGAGAAGCACTAAGTATTTTCAAGGGATACCAATTGGAAATGGGGCAAGGAATATGCAATGCAGTGATATGTATAGCATGGAGTATCAATGCATCTATCCCAAAGCAGCTAATTTCTCTTTCTCACTCATAACATGTTGAAACAGCAACTCTGTATAAGTAGTACCATAGGATATCATAAAAGAACCAGTTCTTCTTGCCTATAAAGCAGAATCGCTCCTTGTCTTCACAGGCGCTTCATTTACATCAAAATCATGATTCCCACCCAAGGCTTGTCGTGTGAGACCTGAATAAATTCAGAGAAGTTCTTAGTTGTTATCAGAAGTGTCTCACAACATTTTGAGCACACAGGTTCCATAATTGATTTGTTATCAATTTTACTTTCCCCACAGATCTCAGAGCTAACCTCCCAGTACAGGTGCTAAAGGGCTGTTTTCACCAGTTCAGGTTGTTAGACAGATACACACAGATATCATAGCATACATCCCCAGACAAATATCCCACCCAATTCCCCAATCATCATTCTTAGTTAGAAACCATCCACCACCCCTAAACAACTCTCAATTACACATAAGGTATGGTGCAACCTGTCAGTGGGCAGGAAGCAAGGGTGTCTGTTTATCTAGGACTCAAATGAAGAAGAAGGGGTGGGGCCGAGATACTTAGGGTGAAGAAGCTGAGGGTAGGGAGGCCCAGCATGGGACTGATGTTGATCCAAGAACCTGAGTGAGCAAGTGCAGTGGTGGGCTGCCTTGTCAACTTGATGGCAGGACAGAACTGCCTCTTAGAGAGGCTGGTGAGTGCCATGGAACTCCTGGCTGGGTTGGTAGACCAGCTGGTGAGTATCTAGTCATGGGTACATCCTGACCCAGCTGCACAGGAGTGGGATGGGTCTAGTTCAGTTCAGTCCAGGGAGGAGAAAGATGGGGGTGAAAAAGAGGATGATAATGAGGAAGAAAAGGAGGGAAGTGAGGAAGATAAGACTATGAAAGAGTAAAATGTATAATATCATTATTATATTTTTTTATAAATTCTGTTTGAAATCAGAGCAAAGAAAAGCAAAGCAAGGAATGGAGAGTCTAAGAGAACTAAGAGACAAGTGTGAAAAATGACAAGTGAGACATGCTGAGATTTAGGTCTGTCTCAGTTTGGGATAGAATGACTTAGAGAGAAAAAGGATGGAAAGTGATAAGACAGAGAAAACTGAGAGGGTATGGGGTTGGACATAGAAGAACAGAAATTTGTACATAGAGTGACATGAATTACTAAAAAAAATGGACCATGAGTGAAACAGAGAACAGATTCAGATCAAGGGGACCATGGTCCTGGCTTAGCAGGGTAGGCAGAGTGAAATTCAGTAATGATCTCAGATCCATGACCAAGTTTTGTTGTGAGCATCTAGGATGTCTCTTCATCAGTACCTTCATTACCAGCCCAATGGACCAGGTAAGGAGGCTACATGGTTTTCAGCATTGGTCTATCTTGGAGTCAAGGATTTTGGCAATCTCATACTTCATTTTGCCATCTATTTCAACAGGTGGAGGGGGTTCCTGGATTTGGTTCAGTATGATGTTAGGAGTTACAGGTTCAAGCATTGAGACATGGAAGACCAGATAGACTCCAGGGTTTTGGTCAATGTTGTCACACCAGCATGTGTGGAAATTTTCATGGAAGCAAGACCTGACTGGAGCTCTCTGCTAGCCCTTCTCTTGTTGTGATGGTATATGTGGTGATCCTTGGACCTCCTGCCCCCCCCTCACATTGCACCTGTGTATGTGGCATCCCTTGGACCTCCTGGACCCCCTCTTGTCATGCCAGGATGCATGGTGTCATTCTCTCATTGTGCTGGCATGCATGGCATTATGTTCTTGTTGTGCCAGCATGTGCAGCTTCATTTTCTTGTCATGCTGGATTCTCATCATGCTGGCATGCATGGTGTTGTCTCTCATTGTCCTGGCATGTGTGGTGTGTTGAGGCTAATTTGCAAAGAGTTGATGGTCCAGGGTGATCCTAAGCTATGACTATATGTTACTATATTTTTTGTAAATATAATCTCTTTGTTGTTCTGGCAACAAAGCTTTCTGGAGGCTTTCTGGTCAATCCAGAACTTTAGCACTGGTACCAGGAGCTTGGGACTGATTTCTGAGAACACTATTGATCCAATAACAATTGTACATACAGTCTGTGGTGCTCCAAAACTTGTGAGCAACTGATCTGATATGAGTAAAACCTATCTGGAGTGGTCCAGAACTTGAATGACAAGTGTAAAATGGTAGAGTAATGATTTAGTTGTTAAACTGATTGAGCACCAGTTCAAACAAGGAGCAAATAATCAAAATACAATTATTCTCTGGTGTACTACCTACAAACACTTGTAGTACTTATATAGAAAACATATTTCCTGAGCTACTGACAAAGAGAAAAAGGAAATATAACTGCATCTGGTGAGAAGCGATGGATTTCCATGCTGTATGAACTTAGTCAGTCACATATGCCATACCCACATCATTGGAAATAGAAAAATAAGTTTGAAAGTTACCCTGATCCTTCTTTCTTTGATCCTCTTATGTCTCACATGCTATCCTATATCAGTAGCACACTGCATGACCTCTGGATCAGTCAGCAAGGAAATATGATGGTATGGGGCTGCATGGGCTGGAATGGAGTAGGAATGCTTTGTTGATTTTGAGTGAGAACTTGGTGCAGCTAGACAAAATTAGACTCCTCAGTGTGGACAGACACTGAGATGTGCATTACCTATACAAGATTAGACTACAAACTAATCAGCTATCTAGTGTAGCACAATATACCAGTACTCTTACCTCCTCAGTGTGGACAGACACTGAGGAGAACTAATTAGTGCTGCCCCACTCCTATATGTAACCCAGGCATCCCTGCCCAGCTCCACTGCATCTCCTAGAGATGCAAACACCTAGACATGGTAGTGTACATGTATATACAACATAACAGCAATTATGAATTGACTTGAGCATATCTATTATCTCCAACACTCCACCTCAATTCAAAATTACACTAAGCAATGTCCTGAGTCACTCAAATGTGGGCCTCAGCAGCACCTTTGTGAAAATGTCTGCCACCATGTCTTGAGTGGGGCAGTAGCAGAGATCAATAAGCCCATCACTTATGACCTCTCAGATAAAATGATAGCAGATGTCAATGTGTTTTGTGTGAGCGTGATACTTGTGGTTCTGAGCCATGGCAATGGCTGAAGTGTTATCACAATAGAGTAGAACAGGCTGTGTGAGGGGGTGGAATACATCACTGATGAAGGCCCTGATCCACAGAGCTTCCTTGCTTGCATGCGTGATGGCAATGTACTCAGATTCAGTTATCAACAAAGAGACAAGGGATTGCTTCCTTGAATTCCAACTTACAGCTTCCCCATCTATGGTGAAAACATAGCCAGATATCACATGTCTGTGCTCCTGCAAACTTCTGTCAGCATCACTGAAACCTTCCAATCCATATCAGTTCCACCTATCTTTGAGTGCCCACTTAAATGTCCCACCTGCTCCTATCATGAGTTTAGCCTCCTTTGTACCCTTCAGATACCTTATAACCCTTTTCACAGCTTCCCAGTAGGCATGTCTGGGGTTCTGCATGAAGCGATACAGGTATGACATGGCATACGCTATGTCCAGCCTGGAGCCTATGGCTGCATACATCAGTGAGCCATAGCTTCTTTATATGGTATGTGCTTCATCCAGTCTACTTCTTGAGGGGTTTGAGGACAGTCTTTGACAGATAGAATGTCACCAGGGTTCATAGGGATCGCAAGTGGCCAAGCATCCTGTAGGTTAAACCGTTCCACAATCTTCTGGATATATGCACTCTGACTGAAAGTGATGGTTCTTTGGTTTTGATCCCTGGCCACTTTGAAACCTAGTAGCCAGTTCAGACCGCCTAAGTCCTTGATTTTATAGTGCATGCTCAGTTGCTCTTTGAACCTGCTGATGCCACACTCTGAGTTCCCAGCGATAGTGATGTCATCTACATCAACCACAAGTACAGTGGCATCCTGGTCATATTGGTAGAACACCACATGTTCAACTATACACCTTGTGAAACCTATAGACATCAAGGTGCTGTGAGGGTGACACTATTGACAAGGTCACAACAACAAGATACTCCAATATTTAGTGAGCTGATAAGGGTAATTTCCACCTGGTGTAGTGGTAATCCTCAGTTTATACAAGGTTACTAGTAATAAATACATAGAAAGCCCACCTGGTGTAGTGGTATCCTCAGAGATTTAGCTGAGGGGTAACTGTTACACCAGTCACACTTATATACCCTAGTGGAAAGTCATGGAAGGTCATAGAAGGTGATGGAAGGTTCTGGAAGATTCTAGAAGGTGATAGAAAGTGATAGAAGGTCCTGGAAAGTTGTGGAAGGTGATGGAAAATTGTGGAAGGTGATGGAAAATTATGGAAGGTTGTGGAAAGTTATAGAAGGACATAAACAAGAAACAACAACAACTGACAGCGATCTTCAACTGAACCCTGATAGGTGCCCTTCAAGTCATCGTACCATTCGTGGCCTGACTGTTTCAACCCATAGATCGCCCTTTTTAGGTGGAAAACTGCATGCTCCTTGCCTGATATCTCAAAGCCTTTAGGTTGACGCATGTAAATCTCCTCCTTGAGCTTTGCATTCAGGTATGCTCCAACAACGTCTGTCTGCTCAACCTCCCAGTCATTCCAGACTGCCAGCACAACTATGATCCAAATGGCTGTTAGTTTTGCTGTGGGTGAGAACGTTTCATTGTAATCAATGCCCTCGATCTGAGAGAAACCTTGCACCACCAGTCTTGACCTGTGCTCCTGTACCTTACCATCTTTGTCTAGCTTATAATGTAGTACTATTCGACTTCCTACAATATTTGCTCCTGCTGGAGGGTCAACAAGGTCCCAGGTGCTGATTTGCTCATGCTGCTTAAGCTTGCACTTTATTGACTCTTCCCATTCAGGCCAATCATCCTGCTTGCATGCTTCTTCAACTCCTGTCAGGTTTCATAACAGTATAGTTGCACCTACCATGGCAAACTCCATCATGCGATCATCTTCATCAGTGACTTTGACTATGCTCCCCATCTGCTGCTCTTTGACACAATTGCTCCTTCTCAAGCCTGGTTCTGTCCAGAATTTGGCTGCAGGGTTCAGATGTTGGCTTTGCCTGAGTGTCATCTGCTCAGTTGGGTGCTCGAGGCTTCTGATCAGTTCTGATGGTACTACTCATGGGTCAGCACTGTCTGGAGTGGTTGGAGCTTGTGGTGTCTTGGTTTTTGGTATGTTGGTTCAATTGTCGATAGTCTTGGGCTGACTACTGGATTTCTCCCCCACAATCAGAGCAATGTCTATGACAACTGGTGGCAAGAGCACTTCACCATCAAATGTGACATTCCATTCTATGCTGATATGCCGGGTGCTAGGGTGATATATATGGTGACCTTGGCTGGTACCGCTGTATCCAACCTATTTACCTTCCTCACTCTTATCATCCAGCTTACTTGAGGCATGCTTAATCATGAAAACATGTGCACCCCATTCGTGTAGCCCTCACAAGTTGGGTTTGGTTCCAAAAAGCATCTCGTATGGCATCTTGCCATCTAAGGCTCTCATGTAAGTCCTGTTTCTTAACCAAACGACATGGTGAATGGCTTCTGGCCAAAGATTTTTTGGTAAGTTCAATGAGATCAGAATTGCCCATGCATGCTCTAATAGAGTCTGATTGAGATGTTCCACAACACCATTCTCTTTGGGCATGTCATGGACAGTGATATTTCTGACTATGCCTCTGCCTTTGAGATGCTTGGTAAACTCATCTGATAAGTATTCTCCCCCATGGTCAGACTGTAGGATTTTAATCCTATGGCCATGCTGGGTCTCAAGCCATGCTTCATACTCCTTATACTTTGTTAGAACTTCACTTTTCTTGTTGATACACTTGATCATTGACCACTGAGTGCAATCATCTGTAAAGCTAACATAGTAATTCTTTGAGTTGTAGCTTGAAGGGCCCCCATACATCAGAATGTACCTTGTCGCCAATTTGTCTCGCTGGGTGTCCTGCCTTTTCTTTTGGCACTGTCTTCCTGGTTGGATTTGCCTTGGTGCAAGTCTCGCAGAAAGTTGGCAATGAGTGCTTGTCTAGCTCGATGCCTAGCACTATCTTCTGCTCTACTAGGCGCTTTGCCACCTGGTGTGAGATATGTCCCATTCTGGTGGACTTCGTTTAAGGTAGAAATTATTATACCACTGTACACAGCAGCAGTTGAGTCCATCTCCCTTTCTACATGATATAGACCATTGGTGAGGGGTACTCAGCCAATTTAGCAACCTGCTTTGTCATTGATGACACATGCATGGTCCTTGAGCTGTACAGTATATCCAGTGGCATCACATCTCATGAGTGAGACTAGAGTAAATGCAAGGTCCGGACAATATAGGACATCCTTCAGCATGACAGCCATCATGGAGTCCCCATTTGGTGATTCCACCTTCATATTTCCTACTCCAGTAGCCATAAACATGGCTTTATCTGCAGCCTTCACTGGTTTTGGCTCAATTGTCCTGAAATTGCTTAACCTCTGCTAATCTGGTGACATATGCCTTGAGGCTCCTGAGTCATATATCTCAGTACTAGTCCCCTGGGTCTTGAGGGAAACATCTGGGGCAGCAACTGTGTGTGGACTTGCGACAAGTGAATGGTCATTGTGAGTCTGTCTGCACAGCAGTGTTTGAGTTATTGTCCTCTTTAGCTTTTGTGCCCTTCTTCTTTTTGCCTTTTTTCTTGGGACAGTTGTATTTCAGGTGCCCCTTTTCCCCACATGTCCAGCATTTGACATCTGGCTTTCCAGACCCCATCGAGTTCCCAGAAGAAGTTGTAGGTTTCTTCTTGCCTTGACCCTTCCCTTTGGCCGTCATCACTGTTTTTCTGCCCTTCGAGTGGTCCTCTTCAATCTGCAACCAATCAAATTCATCTAGGATTGTCTCAACAACTACTTGGGAGGTGACTGTATCTGGAGCCATTCTGTTCTGCAAGGACAGAACATTTATGAGTGGGCGGTAGGTTTTTAGGAGTGATGCAAGGACCACAGCAACGAAGTCTTGGTCCTCAATTTTATCCCCCATACCGTTCAACTGCTCATGCATTGACTTCAGGGATTCAATGTGAGTCTTCACATTTGCCTCATCTTCACATTTCAGTGCGTATATCCTGTGCCTCAGATCAATGCGAACTGTCAGGGCCTTATCCTCATGCTTTGCACACAGCTTGCTCCACATCATGAATGCCTTATCTTCATCCTGGATCTCTAGGGCAACACTTTCAGGGACACTGGTGAGTATCTGGGCTTTGATTATACTCTCCCTCTGCTCATACTCATCCTGTCAGCATTCTGTTTCCTCCAGGGCTTCCTCCTTGTCCTGGGTGAGTGTGTACCCATCCGGATATTTTGGAGTTGTGGGTGGGAGTCTTACAAGGCCGTTGAGGTGTCGCTTGACTCCCTTGTATGCCAATGGCATGGTGAGCATCTGCCTCTTCCATATGCTCCAGTTAGAGCCATCAGCTGCTAGCTTGCTGACCTGGTAGCCCTTGGTAAAAGATGCTGAGAGGCTTGTTTCACTTGTGGGGCCCATAACCTGTTGATTTTGAGTGAGAACTTGGTGCAGCTAGACAAGATTAGACTCCTCAGTGTGGACAGACACTGAGATGTGCATTACCTAGACAAGATTAGACTACAAACTAATCAGCTATCTAGTGTAGCACAATAGACCAGTACTCTTACCTCTTCAGTGTGGACAGACACTGAGGAGAACTAACTAGTGCCACCCCACTCCTATATGTAGCCCAGGCATCCCTGCCCAACTCCACTGCATCTCCTAGAGATGCAAACACCTAGACACGGTAGTGTACATGTATATACAACATAACAGCAATTATGAATTGACTTGAGCATATCTATTATCTCCAACATGCTTACTGAAATTGAGGGGCAGATGGATGCAAAGAAGTATGTGGAAATTCTGGACCTGGACATACCCCAAAGTAGGCAAGATTTGGGAATTCCTCAAGAGAAGGGTACAATCCTCCTCTGGTCAGTTGAAGAGAGCATGGATGGCCTGGCTCCTTTATGGTTCTCCTTGCCCATTTCCAATTCCTGGTATATTTTGCCCATAGTTGACTTCCCTAGTCCTGTAATAGATTCTACTTTCCCAATAGAATGACCTGATAAGAGGAGAGAGATGATATTTACCTTACCAGCAGAAGAAACGGTCAAAGAAGCAGATAAATGGAGAGTGTGAGTACTCAAACCTTGGTGACAAGTCATATGATATTTTAAGAATTTTATCATGCTCATTATATGTTATAAAACAAAGCTAGGAAATAGTGGATCAAAAAACTGTCCCAATGAATGACCATTTTAAATTATTGACCCTGTTATCAAATCTTAAAAAATTACAGAATATATATTTCACTTTGTAGCTATTATGCCATAGCTTTTTCAGGAGAATTCTTTCATTATATTAGATAATATATTGCCAATGGTTTTAACCATATAGCCATAATTGCCTAAATATTGGGACAGAATGTATGTTTTAGCCAACTTAATATACTCTACCTGCATCAAAGAGCTGTGGAGCTCAAAATAGTTCTTTGAAAATTCTGAGAATAATCACAGGTCTTGAATAATATTTTTTATTTGCTATGAAAACTTTTTAGACTCAATCACAAATATTTGTGCTCTGAGTAATTAATATTTAAGATCATAAAATATCATTGTGAGTAACTTGCATGTATATTAATGATAAAATACAGCTCTGAGGGGTCTACAAACATTTCGGCCTAAAGAAAAAATACTTCTGAATGCCTGTGATTGTTTTCATATGTTTTGAACGACCAATTTGAGCTCCACAGCACTTCAATGCAAGTAGGGTAGACTGCTGAGTTGCCCAAAAAATGCATTCAGAATAAAAGTATTTGAGGCTTATACTGTTAAGCCCACCAAGGGAATATACAAGAAAGATGAATTGTAAAGTTTTATATGAATCAATCAACAATTGACTGAGAAATGATTTGAAAATTTGCTGAAAGTAAGAATGGAAATGTGACATTGGCAAGGTCACATGCAAATGACAATAAGTATTTTTTTGTATCCATGTCTCTTTTCATAATTGATAACCTTTCTGCCAATTTGTAACCTTCTGGTACTTTTATATTTGCTTCTTTTTCTTCTTCAGTCATTCTTGTTCTTCAATATTACACCCTATTATACATAACAACTTCAATGTTGTTTTTCCCCCTCTTGTGTTCATTTTATAATTTATCCCTGGCAGCAGGTCTTTGTTTTTTGCTTTGATCCATTCTTTGGTCTTTCCAATTTATGCCTTCTATTGACTCTCTGGGCACATATTCTGATTTTAATATTTGGTATGCTTTTTGTAGTTATTAGTAGTGTTAGTAGCTCTACTCTCTGTCTTGTTTGTATGTATCCTCAGAGCTTTATTGTTTTGCATTTATTGTTATTTTATTGAATTTATCTACAAAGATTTTGTAAGTGGCTCGGGGTTCTCGGCGAACTAACTAGTGTACGCGACGCGTGAATCTGAGCGCGCCTGTCGGAGTTTGAAATAATTCAACCTACGGGGAGGAGGTTACAAGTGGATTGGGAGTGATCTGGATGGTAAAACCAAATGATAATTGATGAAAATAGTAATAAACTTCTATATATTGACAAGAGATTGTTCCATGTGCAATATCTGAGATTAGGAGGCTAGCAGAATAAAGGAGAACAATATTTCTAGATATTGTCTCAGTGAGGGGGTAAAAACTAGATTTTCTTGTTGTATATCAAAATTGTTATTTTGTACAAGTAAACTTATAGAAAATGTTGGAAACAATTGGAAATGATTGGAAATAGACATAGGGGTCAGGGGAAGAAGATTAATCTCATGTCAGCTTTGTCATGAGAAAAATATATGGAATGCCTTCTTATGATCTTGGGAATTTTTATTGTGACTAAATAGCTAATATAAATGTGGGGAAAGAGTCATGTGCACTATGGAATTGGAAATAAAAGAAGGGAAAATTGTTTCTCCTGTGACTATTGGAAATTCAATGGAAATTTAACTTCATATCCAAATAGGACCTTAATGTGTTTATAATATGTTTATATACATTTGTTTAAATGTACTCTATAAAGTTTCAGACTGTGGGGTGAAGAACTCCAGGTGCAATGAACATGAATATGTTGATAGCATAGGTAGGAGGGGATGAGGTTTAGGGGCCTTATTTTCATGAAAATTTTTAGGGCTTCTAATCTTAGGAGCATCAAATAAATATATTGGCAGAATCATTTTTTAAGTTTCAGATGATTCTGTCAAGGACTGACTGAGAAATGACAATTTGATAATTGGCTCAAAATAAGAATGGGTAACATTGACACGGTCATGTGAAAACGACAATAAAAACAATACGTTCGACTGTGAAGATAAGCATTAACACCCACATCTCCTCGCAGAACAGCAATTTTTATAATGTTTGAGTCCCCCAAGCTAGGGTTTGCCTGGTTGGACAGTATCCTTGTGGGGGCAGTTGCCCTTCTAACATTCAAAATAATTTTTGAACGACGTATTCCTAAAGGTGCTTTTTCTCATTCCAAGGTCGAAGCTTGAATGGTGTTGAGCACGCTATGTAGGATTACGCTTACCACCAGGACCGCCACGAAAGCCAGTGGTAGGAAATATCTTACAGATGCCCACACAGCAAGCGCGGGTGACCCTTGCGCAATGGGCCAAAGAATACGGTAAATATATCTTGGTTTAAATAACCTATCCGCCTGACCTTACATTGATCCTTCAACATAACAGGAGAGCTCGTTTACTTGGAGGGGTTGGGGAAATCAATCTTGATAATCAATTCCCCTGACATCGCCCATGAATTGTTCGAGAAACGATCATCAATCTATTCTGATCGAGGCGAGTGCCCAATGATTACCGACTTGTATGTGTCAGCTTCTTCATAATCCGCTTGACTCTCACTGGAGTAGAATTGGGTGGGATGGGCAGACAGGCTTGATGCACTACGACGAACCATGGCGTAGACACCGCAGAATGATGAATCAGAGGTTAAGACCTCGTTCCCTCTCGGAATATCAACCTATCCAACTCAAACACACAAGGTTAACGTTTCACACATTCTTATTGGTAGATATTTATTCGATTATAGGGAGTTACTTCAACAACTCCACGAAACGCCCGATCACTTCGTTAAACATCTGGAGCATTATTCCGGCGCACTCATAATGGAGGCATGTTGTTGCTCTCTGCTTTGATTTATCTATTTTTATTTATTTATTCATTTATTTATTTGACGTACTACTTTCTCAAATGAAACTCGTAGATTGTATACGGAATAAAAGTGCTTCTTAAAAATGATCCATATATTTCCGCTGCCCAAAAAGCCATGGCCGCCTTCTCGGCGGCGGGGCAACCTGGGGCATTCTTAGTCAACACGCTGCCTATATGTATGTCACACAACACATATCCTTCATTTCTATACCTTGACCAATCCGTGTTAGTGAAGCATATACCCGAGTGGTTTCCTGGAGCAGGATTTAAGAAAAAGGCTAGAATTTGGCGAGAGCACGTACTAGTGATGAACACTGCACCCTTCGAAGCCGTCAAGCAGGCTCTTGTCAGTGTACTAGTTTCTTATTATTTATCCTGCTAAGGGTTCTCAGAAATCTGGAACTGCACAGCCTTCTTTAACTTCAACGCTATTGGAAGATATTTCTCTCAAGAGAAATGACCTTTCTGTCGACGAGCAAGAGAAAGTTATACGGGATGTAGGAGCCGATGTCTTTTCCGGGGGAGTAGACACGGTAAGTGTCTTTTATTTTTTTTCTGGTGGACTCTAACTAACCTTACCACTATCACGTATTTTTTCAGACGGTAAACGTACTTCATGAATTCTTTCTTGCCATGGTCCTTTTCCCGGAAGCCCAGCGAAAAGCTCAGGAAGAGCTGGATAGAGTGGTAGGATGCAACCGGCTTCCAGAATACGAAGACAGAGAGAACCTTCCCTATATCAATGCTCTTTGTAAAGAGCTTTTACGGTGGGAACCTATTGTACCTAGCGGCCTTGGACACCGTGTCACGCGGGATGATGTCTTGAAAGATTATTTCATACCTGCCGGGACTCTTGTACTAGGAAATACACGGTCGGCCAACGAATCTCTAATCTTGTTGGCTCTGATATGAACACTCACGTGGGCTTACAGGGTGCTTCTTCATGACCAGGCGACATACGGTGCTGACACTGACAAGTTCTGCCCCGAACGTTTTCTTACCCCGGGCATGAAAGATCCGGATGTCGCTTTTGGGTACGGCAGAAGGTAAGAATATCTGTCATCACCTGCAGTATATTGTCTGTCAACTTTGCATTTGGATAGAATATGTGCAGGTCGACACTTCGCAGATAGCTCTATATATGTCGCTGTCGTCTCTATCTTGAGTGTATTTGACATCTCCCCTGTGACCGATAGCGCTGGCGAGGCCATTATTCCAGAAGTAGCTTTTACATCTGGTGTCATAACGTTTGTAGTTAATCTTTTTAATTTTCACCTGGAACTAATAGAGGTATCGATTGCCTTTCAGTGGTCCCGTATCGTTCAACTGCACGATTTCCCCACGATCGGATGCTGCCCAAAGACTTGTTCTTCAGGGTAGTTACCATTGAATATGCTGAGTAATGTAAATTACATCGGAATCTGATTATAACACGCCCTCTCTGACCGGTAACGCCCCGTAGTTACTTTGACCAACGTTGAATGTGGAACACCTCGTCTGCATATATGCCGAGCAGCCGATCCATCTAGCCCGTGGATCGATCCCAACGAGACCATCTATACTTTTACTTTCTGCCATACGAGACACGATCCAATGAATACAGTTATGTACGCCGCATTAAATCACTGATTAAATGATAATTTGAGATTATGGAGCACTGCTGTGGCTCACTTGCATCCATGTTAGCTATAAAGGTCTAAAAATATTCCACCACAAAGATAAATTACTATTTAAAGTTGGTGATTATTTTCAGATATTTTTAACCACCTGTTTGAGCTCCATAGTAGTTAAATGCAGGTAAGATAGATTGTTGAGTTGGTTTAAATAAAAATATTTGGGGATTCTGCTGTTATAACCAAGAAAATACATAGGAAGGATCATGTTTTGAGTTTCAGATTAATTTGTCAAGAATTGACTGAGAAATAATAATTTGAAAATTGGCTCAAAATAAGAATGGAAATATGACATTACCAAGGTCCTGTGAAAATGAAAATAAATACATGTGATATATATGAGTCAAAGGTGTTATAAAGAAAAAGATATTTCAATTTTTATTTAGTTGGAGACTAAAAATCAGAGAAAAACAAAAAAGAAAGACAGATAGACAAAAAATAGTTAGTATATGCATTGGAGATAAAAGAAACACAATATCCAAAGGATCCTCAAAAGGAATTGGGATATTATCATCATTTTTCATTTCTCTATGAATATTTAATTTGTATTCTGTATATGTAAATTTGCATTTGGGCTGATAGGTGTCCAAGTGGCTACAGGATCAGGAGAGTGGAATCAAGATAGGGAAGGCTACCAGAGCAATGGAGATAGGAGAAAAGATGGAAAAGGATTGGAAATGAAAATATATGATAGTGGAGAAGGTCTGAGGTCAAATGACACAATACAAAAAATGAGTGCACATATGGACTCACTGTGGCCATCTACCTCATTCAGATGTGTACCATGCATTGAAGCTATAGCAAACTCAAGGTGAATTGAAATAAAGAAGAAAAGAAAGAATGGGAAACAATTTCCAATGGTATTTGATATATTCCAGGTAGCATATATGGAAATCCACCACTTGAATCCCAAAGTAGATTTATTTCCTTTTTCTCTCTACTGACAATTGTATATTATATTCATGCATAATTCATGCATAACTACTATAGTTCTAGCTAGTGAAACCACAGTCTCACACACTTGATTTCTGTTTGCTCCTTGTTCTGTTTAGCACTTCACTAAAAACCTGATTGGAAACATCACTCAGACTCATTGTTCAAGATCTTAATTTTTTTTCAGATGGGTTACTGTTACTATTTTGACATTTCTCACAAGTTGTTAATCAGAGAGTTGAGCAGCTTGTTTTTCTATTTAATTTACAAGTAACTGAGACTATTGGGTCAATTTCCTGGTACAAGTAATAAAGGGCCGGTTCACCTCATTAGGGTAGAATAATCAACCATTGATCATTGCAGACCATTTTCAATAGTATATATCATCACAAGGATCTATAAAACATATACACACACAGAACCATCCCCCTAGTTGAATACCAACTCTTAACATCAAAAGGTACATGTAAGCCAGGAACATCAAGTCACACAGAAACATTTGGCCTGTTGTTTGGCTTAGCTATTATTCCTCCAAGCCATGACCCAGACCCAATGAATGCATATACAAGGGTTGACAGATTGAAAATAGATCTGGTAACTGGATACTTCTCCCCATCTTTTATTTCTTATTGCTCAACTTTTTCATATAGAACTTCTCATGAGTACTTCATGTGCTTTTGACTTGATAAGGATACCTTTAGTGGATGCATATATGCACTAGTTAAATCCCTCCTGCACAATACCATGTTTTGATCTCTTTCCTATAGCCATAGAGATGATTTTCCAATGGCCATGTAGTGATCCATCTTCACATGCTTCCTTCCTTAGTCATCCAGATTTTCCTGGGGATGAAGGCTATATCCATGAAATGTGTGATTTACTTTATAAATTGGGATATAGCTATTCAAAACTGAATGTTATACATTTCTCCTATATATATCCCTTATGGAATCTCTGGACTTTCTTGTGTCTCACACATATATCTCCCTACTACTGTTTTTCCTAGTTTTTCCCCTGTATTTATCCTATGGATGTAATGAACACCTTTTATCTCTCAATATTACAACAAGTAATGCTGGAAGTTATTAAGACATCATATCAGGAGGCATGTGGTGTAAATATCCTGGATGCTTCTAAGCTAGTGATGTTGAAAAGATACAACCAGTCTGCAGCCAATAGGGGAAATGTCCAGTTAAAGAATCCTAGATGTTTCCAGCTGAGGAATATTGGAAACTTCCAAGGAATGAGGTGAATATGCATCTTAATTTCCCATGAAGGAGTATTCCAGGTCAATATTAGTGGATACTTCTAGGCTAGCAATGCTAGAACCTATCAGGGTGTGAGGAGTGGAACTATCCAAGCAAACTGGGAGGCAAGTTTCTAAGTAAATAAATCTAGATGCTTCCAGCCTACTAGTATTTTGATGAGGTTAATAAACATAACAATAAAACTGTGTACATGTTTGGAAGCTGTGGATTGTGTATCTAATATGAAGTTTATTTTAAAATTGAAAATTAATTAAAAATGTTATTACATATTCTCTAAGATCTCAGCTATCTTTTGAGACAGGAATCTCGCAAATAAATGCAGAACTTCCAGAGATATGGTTATTTCATATCACAGGTCTTATTCAAATGTGTTTGTTGCTAACAGTTAATGAGTGAAAAAAGGTCCAAATTGGAGGCTTTTATTGGGTAATTGGCTCATGTCCCATAATTTCTAGTCATGTGACATATATCAAAGGTTCAAAGGTTCAACTGGATAAATTGAGCAGCATACAACTCCAGAACTTCAACCACATCATTCCATGAGATCTATTCAGTTCAGAAGTGGGAAGTGAAGTGAAGTGAGAAACTAAGAGACAAGAGACAAGTGAAAAATTGACAAGTGAGACATGCCAACTTTGGGGGAAGCTCAGTTTGGCACATGAGTGAAACAGATAGAGAATTTGTGAATAAGTCAGAGGAACTGAAAGGAAGTATGGGTATCAGGGGGTATCAGAGGGTATCAGGGACAGATATATATATAAATTGGGATAGGACACTTAGACAGACCAGTAGCAAATATAAAAATGACTGTGCAAATGCAGAGAATTGGAAGACAGGTTCAGATCAGGGGGATCATGGTCCTGGCTTAGCAGGGTATGCTGAGTGAAATTCAGCAACAATCTCTGATGCATGACTGAGTTTGGTTGTGAGCATCTAGGATGTCTCTTCATCAGTACCTTCATAACCAGCCCAGCAGACCAGGTAGAGCAAGTTACAATGTCTTCAGTGTTGGTCTACCTTAGAATTAAGAATTTTGGCTATCTTGTACTTGACTTCACCATTAATTTATACTGGCAGAGGAGGTGACTGAATTCTGTTTGGGATAGTATTAGGAGTTGCAGGTTTGAGCATTGAGACATGGAAGACCAGGTGGACTACACACATCCTGTCTGGTAATCAAGAGTGTAGGAGTGTGTACTCATATATCTGGTGTTTTTGTACTGGTTTTGGTCCTTTTTCAGTTTTTATGTTGTTTTTAATATAACTACTTAACTAATTAATTTCTCCTTATTCTACACAGTGCAGATGTTGTGCAAGCAATGAGAATGATTGCAGGTAGCATGAAAACAATAATGGGAAAACATGAGATAGTACAAGGTATGGGGATGACAGCCACACAAATGTAGATAATGGGGTAAGCTCAAGACACAGAAAGAAGGCTGAATGGGGTGCAAAAAAAAGGTTTTGAAATAATTATGGACTTTAATGTAAAGTTCCTCAACTAAACTCAGCTTGGCTAGGCTCAGTATATGGGAGTGGTGATAAACATGACTCTTTCCTTGAAAATTCATGTGGCTAAATGTGTCAAAGTACAATTTACCGAGCCTTGGTTCACTTGGTTGTACTGGCCAAAGTCCCCATGTACCATATTACAAGTTACAGACACAAGTCATATGAGTACATTTGGTTCAATTCAACACATCCCACTTCATTCTATTTTCTTTTATTCATTTGCTTCACTTCAGTTACCTTCAGTACATGTACAGGCATGTATGCCCACTCTTCATGTTTTACCTATTCTTGCATCCATATCTTACATTCTGGTTTCCATGCCTTATGCAACATTGTTGCATACCTTATGGCAACTTATTTTCTATATAAGTAATTATTCTCATGTATGTATTCTCTGTTCAGATTATTGACTAAGTTAGACATATGCTATCAGTATTTAAGTCAGTAGTCCAATCATTCAGTACTGAGCCTCTCGGAAACCTACTGAGCATTTGTCTGAAATCCAGTGGCACAGGCAGGTAGATAGGCACAATGCAAATACATTGAAGCTAATGCTACATCCACCTTGGCTCATTGGACCAAGCCAAGAACCTGAACCAAGGGTGTGTGTGCACATACTTAACAAAATGGAACACCTTGACTCAACTCAAATCAACTCAATATGATACATATATGCACATTATATGCATCCAAAATAACTTGTCTTAAACAATAGGATTCAATAGGGAATTAAATAAGAGAAACAGAAGAGCAGGGATGACATAACAGTCTTGGGACAGTATAACAAGGACCCTTGAATTGGGTGTGCTCCCCTTGAAGCTATGTGTGTGTAGTAAAATCATAAACAGGTCATGAATAGTTGACTATACAAGTGGCCAGTCTGTGTAGTTGTGATTGATTGTAAAAGGTCATCAGAGAGAATGTCAAGCTACTCAGTTGTCTTGTGAGAGTGAACTGAGACTCTTAATCAATGTTATCATATTTTTTAAAAAGAATGAGGAGAATTCCAGACCCATTAAGAGCTCATGAGTGGTAAGGCCAGGACTGGCTAGATTGCTGCTGTTACTAACCATACTACTTATACATGGATAGATGCAAATACAAAGAAAACATTTCATGTGCACATGTATGTGGCACAAGTGTATGCACATGTAAACAATAAAACAAAATAATAAAGATAATACCTTTTTTATTTTCAACAGTTATCATTAGAGTATTATATGTATCAATGTATCCATGTATATGCTACCTGGTTTTGATCAAAATGATGTGAAAATGCTCTATCCTTCCTTTTTTTAATATCCTTTCTTTTCCTTCATTTTTTCTGTCTCTGGGTTGCATGCTACACACCCAATGAGGCAGAGAGCCCCGGTGAGTGCATATATGCACTCCTTTTCCTTTTCCCTTTACCTCAATTCACTCTGGACAATAAAAAGTCTCTTGTATTCCTGCTGACTCTGCTCTTTCCATAGTTCCAGTCTGATTCCCTATCTCCATTCCAGTCTTTCTGCTCTTTTAGCTGCCCAGGTACCTATCACCCTTGGGGAAAATCCCCATAGTTGGTAACCATGTAAACTACTGTAGAATAGTGAAATATCAACAGAAAGCTCTGCTTTTTTGTAGATCCTCTAGATCGATTAAAGCTTCAGTCTCACACTCAGCCTCATGTGCATATACTAGCTAAAATGTCTCATGTTCTCTGTCTAAGAATTTTTTATATGTTTTCTACTGTTTTGGCTATGTAAAATATATTTCTCCCTTATTTGTAGCACTATTGAACCTCATACTAGACATGAACTGAAGGTTATTCATGGAATTGTCATGGATAGTAGTCATCTTGCATCATGAGTAAAATATGTATTCTATATATGGCCACAGTTACAACAAAAAACAGGCCCAGGGAGGCCCATCCCATATGCATGGAATGAACCAAGAAATGACATAACATCTGATCTGGTCTGATGGCTAGATGTTTATTTACCCCTTAACTAGGCTGATCTGGTATCTCTGGAATGATTCAGATACAGTTTATTGCTTATCTAATATAAATCTAATTTAATTGCATGTGAACTAATTTTCAGGCTACTCTTTTTACCATTGTGTATGATCACATGTTCCAATTTGTTGGTGATAGTGTAAGGACAACCCCTGTAATGCTCACCAAACTCAGTTGCCAAAGTCACATGGTGCTTGTAAGGGCAACTCTCTTTGAAATCCTGGAGGTGTCTCACAGAGCTAAGCAGAGGAAATCCTAAGTTTATACAACTACTACTTAGATACAATATGACTAGGGTTCTCACATCATGGATGTGATGGATTGATTGGATTTTGAATAGTATATCTTAGAGTTGAACTGGAGATTGAGAAGGGTTGTCCCCTGACAGTGCTAGCAAGGGGGAAATTCCATGATTTTGTCCTGAAGTACTGTTTGGGCCAACTCAATAAGAAGGCTGACCTCCTCTCAAGATGCAATGATCACAAACAGGGAGTGGAAGAAGACAACACAGGAGTTACAGTATTGAAGCAAGAGTGTTTCCGAGCAATGAGGGGAGAGATTAGAGGAGAAGAGGAAGGCCTGATGAAAAGAATCAGAAAAGTGAAGAACATAGAAGGCAAAGTCAGAGAGAGAGTAAAAAGTGGAGAGAAGGATTGGA
>QFEC01014909.1:0-16088 GCA_003316585.1 Gomphus bonarii | reverse complement strand
GGGCAGTTTTTTGACCCTCTATTATTTTACAATCTTATACTTTGTATGACCCCCCTTTGTCTTTAAAACTGCCTGTATTCTCCTAGGCATGCTTTCTATTAGCTTCTGGCATGTCTCTGGTGGTATTTTAGTCCACTCCTTTGCCACTCTGTCCCATAATTCATGTACTCCTTTGGGTGGTATGTCATATTGTTGGAGTTTGGCCTTGAGGTGTTTCCAGAGGTGTTCAATGGGATTTAGATCAGGGGATTGGGCAGGCCACTTCATGGGAATGATGCTGTAAAAGTCTGCCTTTTTTGAGGTATGTTTTGGATCATTGTCCTGTTGGAAGTACCACTTATCCTTAGCCATCTCCAAACTTCCAATGCTCTCCTCCTCCAAAATCTCACAATGCTAAATTGCATCCATGTTCCCCTGCACCTCTATTAGCTTCCCCACCCCATTCCAGCCCATACACCCCCAAACCATCAAGTTATTCCCCCCTCCATGTTTGACAGTTGGAGTGGTGGTCCTGTCTGATTCTGGTTCCCCTTGTTGCTTCCAAACATACACCTTCCCATCTGACCCATTCCTATTGATTTTTGTCTCATAAGTCCACAACACCCTCTTTCAGTCCTCCAAAGTCCAATTTTCATGGTATTGGGCAAACTTTAGATGTTGCTGATGATGAGACCCCTTGAGCATAGGGACTTTCTTCTTTGTTGCTGATCTAAAGCCAGCTTCCTTCAACACACTCCTAACAGTCTGAGAAGTGACAGAGATAGATATGATGGAATTAATGAATTGGGGGGCTTGGACAGTATTTTCAAGCTTCCCAGAGCTGATTTGATGGATAATTGACTGTTTATCATAAGGGAAAAGCTTGGAAGGATGGCCACCAGGATGATTTTCCTTATCCCCTTCTACCTCCCTACTGATCCTGCCAATAGTACCCTTCCCCAGGCCAGTCCTAGCTTGAATTTGATGGTGGGAATACCCCTCATTAAGGAGAGAAACAATAGAAGAAGGCATTTCAGCAGAGATGGATTTCATAGTAGTGGTAAGGAGTCAAGGAGATGAATGAACAAAGTTCAACATGCCAAATTGATACAAATAAGGTCACATGACATGTTGATGATTCACATGACCTACTCCTACCTTATGTTAGAGAATGAGCAGAATTGTGATTTTTATGAATAATAATGATTCTACATCATCCCCTCATGTACACATGTCTCACCATTTCCTTGACCCCCTAACATTATAGTATTTAGTTAACACAATGTAAAAATAAAATTAGTCCTCTTTTATTATTTCCACATCACTCAAAACCATAAGTACAAAAAGCAAAAAATAAATCTCCATTCATATTCTCAATAAAAAACAAAAACACTACTCTATTCTACTTTCTACTTCTCCAACTTTTAATCTTGTCACCTTATACTGGTGTGTAACATTGAAAATCAGAGAAAATAATTGAGGGTCAAAAAACTGCCCCAATGAGTGATTATTTTGTTTGATTTATTGAGCAATGAGTTTTGATTGGACTCACATGATTTCTTAAGTTGGTAGATAGCCAACATGTTCTAGTATATCATGTGAAATTTTCAGAACTTTTGCTGATGTCATTTCTTCACAAAGTATCAATCTTTCTAAAATGCACAAACATTGGGGCAGTTTTTTGACCCACTGTATGTGCCCTCTTTTCTTTTCTCCTTACTCCTGAACCCTCTGGACCTTATCCATATTGTTTTAATCTTCCTTCTCTTTCATTTCCATCATCTCCACTCTCTCCATGGTCCAGGGTTAATCCTGCAATCCTTTTCCATCCTTTCCATTTCCTAGCCATCCAGGCACTTCTTTGCCCCAGAGGCAAAACACCGTAGCCCCATAGTATCTAAAATGTTCCATAGCTATGGGAAATGGATGTAATATTGTAGATCAACTTAAAACTGTGTGAGCTATGGTGAAAGAACTGGAGCTCAACACAGTACTATCTACAGTATATATACCCTATCAGTCTCATTGTACTATGAAAAGAACAAGAGACTAAGAAATAACAAGAGGGTAAGAAAGAACAAGTTAAGAGAAAGAACAAGAATAAGGGGATAATGAGCATTGATCAGGATGCTAACTCAGGTTTGTCTTGAGTGGATATCCTTATTTACTATATGTAACTGCTAGGTTTCTTTTGTAGATCCTTGTCTAATTCTATCTCACATGCATATACTGGGTGTGGAAGTCAGTGTTCTCTAGTTATTTACTACTTTGTGTTTTTTATCTATTTTTGTATCTAGAACATGATATTCTCTTATTTATAACATTTCCTTCTTTTCCCCTGTCTGTATCACTCCAACAGTGTTCTGTCCACTTATTCCACTATCTTGACCCTACTACTACACCAGAACAAGTGCCACATCAACAGAATACAAGTAAAAATGATATAAAATCATGGGAACTCTTTGGAATATTGTGATTCTTTTTCTCTTTTGTTTGACTTTTTATTCTTCCTTAATTCGCATATACCTAATGTACTATTTCTTTTTCTTTTTCTTTTTCATAGTCTTTTTCTTTTTTCTTTTTAAGAGATTCCTTTCTCCCTTAATTATAACAGAGGCAACACTGACAACTAAGCAATGCCTAGCTTCGTAGTTCCAGCCTGATAAACAGCATGTTCCTGACCCTTTCTCTGGCAATTTTGAATATGGATGCCACAAGACTGGGTGAACAATAGATATCGAATTGTCTCCGGTAAGTAAACTATTTTTTGTGAACTTACTGACTGAACCAATGTTCCCCCTACACAGGTTACCTTTTATACGTATTTTAGATCCATCTAACCAGGGTTGATGGCCACCATGCAAACAAGATAATTTCTTACGCTTGGTTTCAAAATGTGCCACTTGGTTAGTCCTTCATTGTCTCATATATCTTGTGATCCTTCTGGCATAATTTGTTTTCAAAGATTAATACGTCCTCACTCGAGGATTTCATTATATGTATTGGGGACGGGTTAACACCATGGGACATTGAGAGATGAATTCGGAGTAGCGACCATGTTTTAGGTGATGAACTGATTGGTTGTTGTTCTCGATTCCTACATCAATTCCAGAACTTCGAGCGCAGAGAGAATGATGCTGAGGATCAATTGTTCAAACGTGCAACAATACGCTGGTGATATTTCCCACACTGGCTTCTCGAAAGAGGATTCTATCTGCTATATAGTGCTCTTCTGAAAATCGCCACACAGAGGTTGCCATCCGATTGGATGATATTCGAAGCACACATCTGTTGCCATCAAAGGGAACCATGACCTGTCTGTAGCTGCCTCCTGTCGTGCATCATGCTACTAATGCAGATACTATTTTCGTCGCTCGGTACAGTCGGTATCTCATACCCAGCCACGAAACTTATAAGGCTTCCACCTTCTATCTCTATTCTATTTATTCATCAGCCTCTCATTCAAACTCACAATTCAGTCCTTCTCGACGTTCACTGGCTGAATGTCTTCTCAAGATAACAATCAACTCTTCATACAGCAGGCAACAGATGTGTGAGTACGCAAAATTGTTCGGCTTTGAGTCCAAAGTTTATAATCCCGAAAGTTCGGCGTTCACCTATGTCCAAAATGCTGCCCTCTGTAAGTCCAGGCTTAATTTTTTGTCAAGCCTTGTCGTCATCTAGCCATTTCATATAGCACTTCTCGTATACGATACACTCCTTATGCTCCGTTATGAAAGTAAACATATCTGGAAGAAAAGGTTCAAATTAGGATCGGTGCTCTACCTATTGGCGCGCTATGCACCCATTGTCGACTTTGTGATGATATCGGCGATCAACAGTCTCCCGAACCTAGCTGTCAAGGTGAGCAGTTCCACCTCATCTATTGCAAGTTTTCACATGCATACGGGTCTAGTAAGACTCTCATGATTTTTCATGCGCCGTCTGATGTTTAAACAGTCTATGTGATGACTTAATTCACTTTGATGATAGTGTGGGTCTTCTAGCCCTTACAGGCATCCAAGGTGAACGGCTCTTATTCTCTATCTCAAATTCATGCATTTATTCTACCAGGACTCTTAATGGCAAGGGCATATGCCATTTCCAGGCTCAATAAAGTCACTGTTTTGGTGCTTGGGCCGCTATTTATTGGCGCCTTCGGGTGTACCTTGGTATATATTGCATGTTCTCACTTTACCGTGACTGCAAACACTCACACGGTACTTCATAGTTCATTTCAACAAAAAACAGCTGTACACTAACTGATACTGAGCTGAGCACGGTTTTCTTGTAAGTGATGTTGATTATATTCCGTCACAAGTTCATTCACATGATTTTCAGGGGTGAGCCTTCCCTCTTTTATTTTCTGCTTTTCTGCTTATGCTTTTTATAGTGACCACCATTAATAATATATTCCTTATTGTTTTCGACACAGTAGTCGTCGCAGTGACTCTTTCCAACTCCCTGGAGAACTTGAGGCAGTTGAGAGAACTCCGAGCATCTCATACGAAATCATTAATTCAGGTTCTCATAAAGCAAAGTACGTATAACAATTGTATAGTTTATCATGGCTAATTATCATGAAGGTGTGCTACGATATGGGTATCTGTTTCATGACTATTGTTATCCCAGAGCAAAGTCTAACCCTCAGTTAGATTTGTCCTCACGATAACACTAACATCCACCATCATGACAAAGGTATTCCTTGATGAATTGCTGCATACAGTTGGCTGAGCAACGATTATAATAGGTCTTAAGAGTGAATGCTTACTATAACTGTTTAAAAATACATAGTAATCGAATTTCAACAGTCTAGCATCTCCAATGTCCTTCTTCCTGCGCAAAACAGGTCTGATTCTCACAACGAAAATATTCCTGTCGCTTCACTGATTCTACATGTAGCCTGTCTGCCATCATCGTTTGCCGCATTCATTTGGGCCTCCTGGAGAGGAATTCACATCCCAACAGCAGCACTCATTATTCCTTCCATCCTGTAAGCAGCTTCCATGCAGCAACGCGACGCATCCACAATACCATCATGAATGAGTTCGGCGACCGGAAGGTCACCGAGTCACTCGACACTGGAATCCACTCCTCAAACGAAATAGAGCAGGAGGATCGTGTTGTGTCTGATACAGATCGCATTGATATCGATGAGTTTCCGTGGGCCAACATAAGTTTAGGAGAGCTTAACACGCCTCCTGAGGCATCGGATAAATTGGGTAAGCTTTATTTTCGTTTATGACGGGTTGCTGTAGTTCTCTGTGATGATTTAATATCACATACAGATGCGGTTGAAAAAGTATAAAGATATGTCTGAATCGAGACAGCTATTTGCAATCACGAGATAAAAAGTTGTTATTGAAAATAAAGAAACAGGTCGGTAGTGTGGACTGCGAGCTTAGGCTGATATCCTATAATTTATCGGACATATATTATCGCTACAACTGATCACTTATTATAGATATTTCACATTGATTATATTTCATTCCGTAGTCCCGATTACCAAGGTCTCATGCAAAATACATACGTCGTTCCAACGGGTATAGCACACATTGAGATCGGAGCCATATGGTTTAAACTACGTCTGCGGTTGTAGCACAAACGAAGTAATCGTGTCAAAATAGCCTATGTGAAACAATGGTCCAGTTTGTACATGGTAATTGACAGTCGATTCATATCTTCACAGAAAGCAATCCATAATCATTAAAAAGAACCAAACTCTGCTTTCACCACCACAAACATTCAAAATATTCTTCAACTTTGAACACGTACAATTGGCAGCAACATTGAATGTGGATGTCACAAGACTGGGTGAAGAAGGCATATCGAATAGTACGGAGGTGAACTTTGTTGTGGTAAACTAACTGACTGAACGGAGGTTCACCGACAGAAGTTACTTTTTGTATCCGTTTTAGATCTATATAAACAAGGTTGATATCTACCATCCAAAAGAAGAAACATCCTTGCCTGGTGGCTGAAAATGTTCTACTTGGTTAGTGCAACATGGCCCCATATGATATTGGATGTTGTGATCCTTCTGGATTATATCGTTTCAAGGATCAGTGTATCTTCACTCAAGGGTTTTCTCCTATATTTTAAAGATGGGTGGAACGACCTTCAATACTGGGGGAAATTGAGAGAGCAATATATTGAAGCAACTAAACGGCGTAAGTCCTTAGTGTGAAAACTAGCTGTAGCAGTGTAGGGTGTCTTTATACATAATGTGTAAGGTATGTGAAAGATGAGAAAAACTATTTACCGAGTGACAACGTCGTCACTGCTCCCGCTACTGCTCCTGTGATTGCTTTTAGTGACGTGGAATACGTTATTCACAACACAATATCCGGGCGCAAATAGAATGATGCTAATGAAACATTTTCAACCCTGCCATACGCTAATGATATTTCGCACACCGTGGCTTCTCAGAAGAGGGTTTATGTTTGATATTTGGGTCTCCTCTGGAAATCGATACACAAAGGTTGTCATCTGACACACATTTGTTGCCATCAAAGGGTACTATGACCTGTCTGTATCTTCCTTCTCTCACGCATCGTGCTACTAATGCAGATATTATTTCATCGCTTGGCAGACGGTATCTCATGCTCCAGTCATGAAACTTATAAGGCTTGCACCTTCTATCTCTAGATTTATCCATCAGCCTCACATTCCAACACAATTTAGTCCTTCCCAACTGAATGTCTTCTCAAAAGAGCAATCAAGCCTTCATCCAGCAAACAACAGATGCGCGAGTACCCTAAATTGTTTGGTTTTAAGCTTTCTAAAGTTTATAATTCCGAAAGTTTGATCTTTAACTATGGCCAGAATGCTGCCCTCTGTAAGTCCAAGATCAATATTCTGTCGGGCCTTGTCGTCATCTAGCCACTTCAAATAGCACTTCTTGTATACGAAACACTCCTCATGCTCCCTTATGAAAGCAAATATATCTGGAAGAAAAGGTTCAGATTAGGATCGGTGCTCTATCTGATGGCGCGCTATGCACCCATTGTCGGCTTAGTGATGATATCAGCGATCAACAGTCTCCCAAACTTATCTTTCAAGGTGGGTAGTTCCACCCCGTCGATTGCACAGACTCACACATATACGGGTCTAGTAAGACTCTCATGATCTATTATGTCTCATCTGATATTATTTAAAACAGTCAATGTGACGATTTGGTTCACTTTAATGATAGTGTGGGTCTTCTAGCCCTTACAGGAATCCAAGGTGATAACGGATCTCATTCTCCACTCACAAATTCATGTATTTATTCTCCCAGGGCTTCTAATGGCAAGGGCATGTGCCATTTCCAGGCTCAATAAAGCCATTGTTTTGGTGCTTGGGTCGTTGTTTATTGGCGCCTTCGGGTGCAACTTGGTATATATTGCATACTCTCACTTTTCCATAACCGCTAAAACTTTTACGGCACTTCATAGTTTAGTGCTACTATGGACGGTTGCGTACAAACTGATACACAGATGAATGCGATTATCTTGTAAGTGAAGTAGCTTGTGTTCCGTCATATGTCCACTCACATGATGTTCAGGTGTAAGGCTTCCCTCGTTTCATTTCTGTTTTTCTGCTTATGCACTGTATAGCGACCACCATTAGCAATATACTCCTCATTCTTTCCGACACAGTAGTCTTCGCAGTGACTCTTTCCAATTCCCTGGGGAACTTGAGGCATTTGAGAGAACTCCGAGCATCTCATAAGGAGTCATTAACTCAGGTTCTCATAAAGCAAAGTACGTATAACATTGTGTAGTTTATCATGGCTAAGTATCATGAAGGTGTACTACGATACGGGTATCTGCTTCATGACTGTTGTTATCCCAGAGCAAAGTCTAACCCTCAGGTAGATTTGTGCTCACAGTAACACTAACATTCACAATTGTAACAGAGGTATTTCTCGATTAATTTTTGCATACAGTTGGCTGAGCAACGATTATGATAGGTCTTTAAAGTGAATACTTAATTTAACTGCTTAAAGATACATTGTAATCGAATTTCAACAGTCTAACGTTTTAAACGTCCTCCCTCTTGCGCAAAATAGGTCTGAGTCCCGTAACGCAATATTCCGGTCGCTTCACTGATTCTACAGGTAGCCTGTCTGCCATCATCGTTTGCCGCATTCATTTGGGCCTCCTGGAGAGGAATTCACATCCCAACAGCAGCACTCATTCTTCCTTCCATCCTGTAAGCAGCTTCCATGCAGCTATACGAGGCATCCACAATGCCATCCTGGATCAATTCGGCGACCAGAAGGTCACCGAGTCACTCGACAGTAGGGTCCGCTCCTCAAATGAAATAGAGCTGGAGGATCGTATTGTTTCTGATACAGATCGCATTGACATCAATGAGTTTCCGTGGGCCAACATAAGTTTAGGAGAGCTTAACACGCCTCCTGAGGCATCGGATAATTAGGGAAGCTTTATTTTCAGTTATGACGGGTTGCTGTAGTTCTCTGTGATAATTTAATATATACGTACAGTTTCGGTTGAAAAAATGTTGGAATAGATTCAGCCGTTGCAGTCAAGAGATAAAAAGCTGCGAATGAAATAAATAAATGTGATGATGGTCTTGACTACGAACTTAGGCTGGTATCCTAAAATTTATCAAGCATATATTGTCGCGCCAACTGATCATTTGTCGTAGTTATTTGCCCTTAATTACACTTCATCCCGTGCCTGTCCCTTATTCCCCGAAATCAACAGCATTATTCGCTATCATAGTCTCATACTGTCACAAAACATATAAAATACATTGAGATCCGAGTCGTAGGATTTAAATTACATATGCAGTTGTAGCAAAAACGAAGCACCCTATGTGAAACAATGGTCCAGTCGGTACATGACAAGTTTCTAAACCAAATGTCGACCAAGTCTGATCTCCCAATGGATCCTCAAAATCTGACACTTGACTCTACGATCCGCGTAAGTTTATAACAAGACACTTTCAGTTCACTGCAGCATTCTTCTCAAATTGTAATTTTATATGCAAAATTCACCTTTTCTGTGTCTTTGTTGGGTGTAGCTCAATGATGGCGTCGAGATGCCCATCTTTGGTCTCGGTAAGCTGGTGCAGCTGCGGGCTCGTTTAATAGAATATACGTATATGATATTACAAAGGTGAGTACAAGATGAACAACGTTGAGACAGAGCGGAGTGTAATGTGGGCTCTCGAAGTACGCCCCTCGTGTTCTCCTCGTTACTTTCTTAACTGTGATATATTATTGGCATGTTTACAGGCAGGGTATAAGCTCAGTTTACATAGTCTTTTCACCACACCATTCCCTGCTCACCTCAACCCGTAGGACACAGCCGAATGGTATGAAAACGAGCTTCACGCAGGTAATGCCTTTCGTGCCTTTCTGGAAAAGAATCCCTCCATTCCACGCTCGGCACTCTTCTTCGAGACCAAACTCAAATACAGCCATGGCAAGGAGGCAACGAAAAATGCTATCGAGAAAAGCTTAAACAAGTCTGGGCTGGAGTGAGTGATTTAATAGATGGGGAAGAATACTATGTGGTGGATAAGGTACTGGATAGCCATATGATACAGGGCAAACTCCATTTCCTGGTAAAGTGGGAGGGGTATGGTTACAAGGAACACATGGGTACCAGAGGAGGACATGGCAGCGCCAGCCAAAGTGCAAGCAATCTACCAGTCCCACCCAGGAGCACCCTGATGGATTGAATCACTAGCCTTCAACTCACTCATGTTGCGTGCTTTGAGGATGCAGCACTCTAGAAGGGGGGGTGATGTCAGGGGACAACCTGTTTCAAGCCCTGAGCCAAAGTGAACACAGCTCAGCCAGGAATGCACCAAGTGACCCGAGGTTTTTGGCAAGACCTTCCAAACCTTCGGTACCTTCAGGCATGCTAAACAGCTTGGCACTTATCCACAAAGTTCCTGAGCCAAAAGCCAAGATCTAAGGTGGGAGGCTGAGGACCAAGGAGGGCTGAGAAGGGATCCACTTGACTGGAGGCTGAGTCACTTAGGTTGAGGGGAAGTACCTTGGTTTGGGTCAATATCTATAAGGGCTGAGTGCCCAAACCTCAGTTTGGGTCTCAAGGGATCGGCTCCAGAGGCACCTGGTATTTATAGACCCAGTATGCATACCTTAAGACCTAAGAGAAGGGTAAGGTATGCTGAGGAAGTAGAACATGGACAATCGGTATATAGATCAAACAGCTCACTAGCAAGGGACCCTAAGCTTTCCTCTTAGGATTTCCCCCTTGCTAGGTAAGACCCCCTTTACTATACATAGGACAATCTCTAACTTAGGATTTCCCCCTTGCTAGCACTGTGTGATGTTCCATAAGTGCAACAGGGGTTGCCCTTACATTGCCAATGCCACATTTCCATTCTTATTTTAAGAAAATTTTCAAATTGTCATTTCTCAGTCAATGTTTGTACTTCTTTGGTACTCCCAACCATAGAAGCCATAAATATTTTTATTTAAAAATGTGCTTTTTGGCCAACACAACAGTCTGTAAGGGCAACCCCTGTAGCATTCACCGAAGTTACCAAAGTCACACGACTGAAGCTAGCAAGGGGGAAAACCTAAGAGGAAAACTTAGGGTCCCTTGCTAGTGAGCTATGCAACCTATATACTTGTTGTCCACTTCTGACTTTCTCAGCATACCTTACCCCTCAATTGGGTCCAAAGGTATGATGTCCCCATAAGTTGTATCTAGTGCTATGGCACTCAAGCCAATGTCTCAGGCTCTCAGTTCAGAATGTCTCATATCCAGACCAAGGTATTATGATAGCACTTATCATTTGAACAAGTGGTTCAGTTTGGTAATGCTTGGTATGGATGGATCAGCTTGGTATTGGTTTAGGATTTGAAACAGGTGGTCCCCTGACATCACCCCCCCTTCTAGAGTTCTGTGTCCTTGAAGCACGTTCCATGATTGATTTGAATGCCATTGACCAAATCCTTTGGGGTGCTCCCGGGTGTGCATGGTAGAATTCCTGTACCTTTGCCAGTGCTGCCATGTCCTCCTCTGCTACCCAGGTGTTCTCTTCATACCCATAACCCTCCTACTTCACTAAGAAGTAGAGTCATTCCCTCGTCAACTGACTGTCTAACACCCTCTCCACCATGTAGTGCTCCTCTCCATCTATCAGCTTGGGCGGTGGGGGAGGTTCAGCTCTTCAGCCAGGGATCAGGTCTTTGGCAGCCAGGATGAGCTTGACCATGGTAAAGACCAGATGGAGTTGGGACATGGACAGAGGGAGCTTGAGTCTGTACAAGTGTCTCCCCACCTGGCTCTGGATGGCATATGGTCTCAAGTAGCAGTGACCAAGTTTTCAGGAGGGTCAGGTTGTGTGAATGTCAGATCCATCAAGGAAGACTTGGTCACCTACACAATACTTGGGGGCTGGAATGTGGCGCTGGTTGTAGTACTGAGCCATGTCATCCTTCACTTTGGCCAGGGCTGACTACACCTCTTCCAATGACTTCTCCATCCTGTCTTTGAATTCATTCACCGTCTCGGTTTGGGACTTGGGCTCTCCAGGCTCAAAGCCCATGTGTGGGTACCTTCCTGTGTCTAGCATGAATGGGGTTTGCTGAGTGGCTGAGTGTACATGGTTGTTGTACTGGAACTCGGCTAATGGGAGCAGGTCATCCCTGTCATCCTGTCACTTGTTGATGAACAGCTGAAGGTACTGTTCCAGTACTTGGTTGACATGCTTGGTTTGTCCATCCGCCTGAGGGTGGTATACTATTGTGGCTGCGAGTTTGATACCAAGGAGCCAGTAGAGCTTGTGAGTAAACTCAGCAATGAACTGAGGTCCTCGGTTGGAGATGATCTGTTTCAGGAGCCCATGTAACTTCTGTACATGTGTGAGGTAGAGCTGAGCCACCCCAAGTGCTGTGATGGTAGTGTTTGTGGGGAGGAAGTGTGCCCTCTTGCTGACCAAGTCCACCACATTCATTACTGCATCATAGCAGTGGGCCTGGGGGAGCTTGACTAGGAAGTACACACTGATCGTATCCCACCAAGATTCAGGAATTGGCAGTGGTTTGAGCTCTCCCATTGGCAGCTGCCTTCGGGTTTTTGTTTGGGTACAGAGGTCGCAGGTTTTGATGTACTGACTGATGTATCAAGATTTCTGTGGCCACCAGTAGTTTTGTGATACAAGCTTGAGGGTCTTCCACCTTCCCACATGTCATGATGCTGGGAGACGATACATCATCTCAGTTTGGGGTCATTGGGGATGTAGATCCTCCCTTGAAAGTGCAAGAGGCCTTCCCATTCACTTCACTCCACTTGGCTAAGCATACCAATCAGTCATGACCCTTCCTTAGCTCAGTGATTACTTTGGCCATGGGGTCTTCAGGTCTGGTTGTTTGGAGGTGTGCCCAAATGTCCCAAAGGAGGTCTTACTCTTCTCCCACTGCTGTGATCCCTTCCAAGGCCTGGATCGCAAACAGGTCCAATTTAAGGAGGGTCATGTCCTCATTGTCTCCTGCCCCAGTCCCATGGTCTGACCTTCTCAAGAGCATGTCTGCTTTTCCCATGCTTCAGCCCAGTTGATAGTGAAGTGCTAAGTTTAACCAAGACAGGTAGAGGGACCACCTTGCTTGCCTTCAGTTGAGCTTCTTTGATGTCTGGAAGTATTCTAAATTCTTATGATCTGTCCAGATCTCAAATTTGAGTTGGGTTCCTTCCAGGAAGTGCTGCCATTCTTCCAAGGCCTGTATGATGGCCAGCATCTCCTTGTCGTGGAACTCATAGTTCTGCTTGACCAGACTTAAGCTCTTGGAGAAAAAGGCAATCAGGTACCATGTCCTGTCCTCAGGTGACTGTTGCAAAAGGGTGGCTCCTGTGGCAAAGTCTGAGGCATCGGCTTCCACCTGATACATTTGCGAGTTGTCCAGGAATGTCAAGACCAGGGCCAAAGTGATCTGATCCTTCAGCTTCTGCAGTACCACCTCTTCAGTCTCTCCCCACCTCCACTGTTCTCCTTTCTTCATGAGATCAAACAACGGTCGGGCATGAAGTGAGAAGTCTTTGATGAATTGCCAGTAGAAGTTGGCAAACCCAAGAAAGGATTGCACTTCTTTTTGGTTCATTGGCTGAGGCCATTCGGCCACGCCCTGAATCTTCTCTCCACCTTCCCTTCAAAGATGATCAGCCCAAGGTATTCTATGCATGTCTGTTTGAACTCACACTTCTCCTTCCTCAGGTGGAGCTTGTTCTCCAAGAGGTGCTCCAATACCCATCTCATGATTGCTTGATGCTCAGTTTGGGTCCTTGAGTAGATGAGGATGTCGTCAATGTACACACAAACAACCCATTCCATGATGAGGTCCTGGAAGATCTCATTCATCATTGTCTGGAACATAGCCAGGCTGTTAGTGAGCCTGAAGAACATCACCAGTGGCTTGAAGAGTCCTCAGTTTGTTCAGAATGCTGCCTTCCACTCATCACCTTCCTTAATCTGGACATTTCTGTACCCCCATCGAATATTCAGCTTCATGAAGTACTTAGCTCCCTTGAGTTGTTTAATCAGTTCAGGTATAAGGGGCAGTGAGTACCGATTATTTATAGTCATGGTCTTCAAGCATTGGTAGTCCTGTATGAGCCAAAGTGAGCTGTCCTTCTTCTTGATGAAGAACACCAGGGAGGCCATCGGGGATTTTGATGGCCAAATACATCCTGTGTCTAAGTTCTCTTGGATGAAGTCGTTGAGCTGGGCTTGCTCCACTGGAGACATGGGGTACACCTTGCAGTTGACTGGGCTTGAACCTGGTTCTAGTTTAATAGCATGATCCCAGATCCTTTGTTCTGGGAGTTCTTTGAAGGATTCCTTTGCGAACACACTCTTTAACTCTTGGAGGTAGTCCAGTATCTCGGTCTTGCCTTGGACATTCTTGTAGTGTGCCTCCACCAGTCTTTGTGAGGTCATCTGCATGGCTTGGATGCATTCTGGATTGGGTGGCAACATCACATACATCAGCTGGTCTCCCTCTTCCAACTCATCCCAGGGCCCCTCTGGCCCATCATCATGCCTCTCAAGGACTTCCTCTTGCCTGTTCTCTTCATCCATCAGCTTTGGGAATGGCCCAGCTTGGCATATCTGGATCCACCCTTCAAGTGTCCTTCTGCTCTTCCTGAATCTTGGCTCAGCAAGTGTGACATTGGTCCAGGCATCAGTTCATTTTGATTTTCCAAGTTTGCCAGTCAATCTCAGGGTTGTGCTTCTCCAGCCAGGTGAACCCAAGAATAATGTTCTGTCCACCCAGGTCAGTAGCTGCAAAGGTGGTGTGCTCGGAGTGCCATTCTACTTGAAGAATAATATTTACTATCTCTTGAATAGGCCCTTCTTTATTGGGGGATCCATCCATGTTGTAGATGGGGATCAGCTGCGGGAGTCTCCAGGTAGTGAGGTGGAGACATTCAGCATAGGCTTGGTTCATGAATAGCCCACAGGCCCCACTGTCAATGAGGGCAGGTCTGGATCTGACCTCAGCCATGTCAGTAGTCTGAATCTCTACCTTGATGACAAGAGATTTAGGGCTCAGGTCGGCTGCAATGAGATATTTCTTCAGGAGGTTCCATTGCCATTATGGGAGCCAGACCCAAGGGGGTTTTGAAGGTTGGGGGGTGTCAGGTTTTGGTGTGGCTGTTTCAGACTTGGCTCAGTTCGGTTGAGTGGGGGTTGTTTCACATTCTACTTCCAAACACGAGAACCAGTTATGTACAGGCAGTGGAGGAACATCAATCATCCACTGCAGGCTCCAAAACCCTCTTCCTCCTTCTCTAATGTTTCCACCACTTCAGTCTCAAATCCGACCTCAGCCTTGGTTGACAGAGAGCTCAATTCATTGGCCAGTGCTAGTAGCTCAGGAAGCAGCTCCAATTGCTCTTCCATGGTCATGGTCTGGATATCAAATGAGAGGGGGCACTCCCTGGCATAGTGGCCCAGTTTCCTGCATTGGAGGCAAACTCCAGGCAGTGCTGCTCAGGACTGAACTCAGTTGAGGTCCATGGGGGCTGGGCCATTTTTAGGTGAAACAGGAGCAGATGGGACCAAGTGCAGAGGGTTGACACCAGTCTTGGGTCTCTTCCAGGCTGCTCTCATTGGAATCACAGGGAGCCAAGGCATCGTGAGTGTTCAGCTTTGGTTCACTTCCATGAACATGTCATTTGCTTCCCAATTCCTCGTGACCCTTCTTGCTGTTTCATACCATCCTTCCAGATCATCAAAGTCAGATGCTCCAGTCCCTAACATGGCCACTCTGTTCTGCATGCTCAGTTCAAGACCCTTGCAAAACCTGATCATGACCATCTTGCTGTTGTGGTACTCAGCCAGGTCTATTAGCTCTATGAACCCATCAATGTACCCTTCCACTGAATCTTTACCCTGGTACCATCCCATCCCTTCAAGTCTTGTGAGGGCTGAGAGTTGTTCATTATTCAGGCAGAAACAATTGACAAAGTTGCCCTCAAAGGTGTTCCAGTCTGGGTAATGGAACCAGCCGGACCTCTCAGCTCAGAAGATCTTGTTAGTGAACTGAGCTGTTTGGTCAGACTTGAAGAAGGAGAGGGCCCAGTGGATGTGAGCCTAGTCATTTGGGAAGTGATCACCACAGATCAAGAAATAGATACTGCAGGAATTGAGGAATGCGCAGCCTTTGTTGTGGTCACCATCAGAGTCTGAGGGGGATGCTGGTCTGATTCAGGAATTGGCCAAGAATGAGGGGCTTGGGATCCTTGGTTCACACTAGGCATCAGGTCATCTTCAGGGTCAAGGAACTCTCTTTTCTCTGGCTCTCTTTCTAATCTCTGTATTATTGCTTTTAAGGTGTTACTAATTTTGGCATTAGCTGCTCAGTTTGCTGCCAACTCTTGCTCTAACCAAAGGAAGTGTTTGTCAGCCTCTATTTTGGTTCAGGAACTCAGTAGTGCATGTGATGCCAAGGCTGTTGCAGTTATAGAGGAGGGGGAGTCTGGCATTACATAAGCAAGCAAGGTGAGACTGTCTGAGTTGCTTAGTCAATCATGATTAAGTGTTTTCTTTCCTATTTCAGAAACCCTGCTCAGTCCCCTTGTTTACTCATCCTAGTTCTAGACCTTGCTTTTGTTTAT
>QFEC01014884.1:0-15625 GCA_003316585.1 Gomphus bonarii | reverse complement strand
AAATAAGAAAGAGAACACTTAATCATGTTTGACTAAGCGGACGGGGATCTCGCGAGGTGAGATCTAACAGCCTCATGGCTATGTGGCTCAATGGCCACTAAAACATCAGACTCAACTATGAGTGACTGGGCTTTTCTACCAGTAGTGTTTGTAACAGTACATGTAAGCTACTTATAGAAAACTAGTTAGGGGTTTAGGGGTAATTGTGCAGTAGTATGTAACTAAACCAATAACTAATGAAAAACTATTAATAGAATTGCCTAGATTTCACAACAAAGTCAATGAGCACAATAGTGCTTACATGTAGGTCGTGGTTTAACATTTAGCGTCGTCATGGTGTACACAATATTTCTGGAGAAAGGAATTCCTTGTTGTATAATGAAGTTACCCCCGAAAATCCAAGGTCACCCTACTCCCTGAACTGGACCATTGTTGATGATTCATTTATTGCTGACTAGGACTCCCGAAAAGCCCAAGGTATCCCTGATTCCTGATCCAGACCTTTTTTGGCGGATTTCGGAACGAGAACAGCCTTATTGATGCATATTGGTACAGCAGGATATATATACTACCAAGAGCATTCGACTTCTGCAGTAATATTATCGAACAGGCGTAGTGAATCTGGACCGGACTCTAGGGATCAAGGACCCCCTTGGGTTTTTCGAGGGTCCTCTATGGTACTACTATGTCAATTGACGCATGCCTTCCGCACAACGCCGCTGGTTAGTATGGCGCGAAGATTCCTCACTGTCCAGCATGGAGTCCTCGTCGTTATGCTCGCGTTTACACCTTACCGTACCTTGATCCCTTGATTAGATATAATGAGCATAGTAAACTCGCAGCAGGATTATCCACTCTGGGTAGTTCAGGATAAACGATAGGAGTTCATAGTAGAGTCGGGAAGACAAGGACGTCTTGACCCTGAAAGCGCGGTACGAAATTTTTAGAGACTAGACGAGTGTTCAAGACCCGGACAACGCGGCGGGGTTGACGCGTGAGCCCAGCAATGGTAAAATCAAATATATTTATGAAGACGATGCGGCTAGAGTGCTGAGCAGTAGGACGTATAGCCCTTTTTTCAGTCTTTGAAAGCTCAATGAGTCGTGGTGTAATGGTGAACACACGCAATGAGATGGGAATGAAGATGGATGGAGTGCATACCTTTAGTAACCTGACCCTTCATCTCCATCTGCAGTCATACGGGCCTGTGTACTCTACTTTTTCATGTACGTGCGAGTTTCGGACACTCTGGAGTGACATCTGATCTCATCTACAGAATCCCAGCATTCAGCGCATTCAAATGAGGGAGGTCAGGCTTGTCTCATTTTGCGCCAAGGCCCATTGAAATGGAAGGCTTACACCATAAGAGGTTGCTAAGGGAATGTTTGACAGAACACTTTTTACTGTTCTTTCTACGTCGTCGACAATACAAATTCATCAAAAAGTAGAAAACTCGTGATGGACTGTGTCAAGGATGTGCAGAACAATTACCTACTGGCAAGTTAGTCAGACTGACGATTGAATGTAAAAGGCAGTTATATAAGTTGAGGAGCATACATAATTTGTAAAAGGCGAGTGTATTCAGTGACCATCGAAAATGAGATGCGCTGCTCTCACTTGTGATGTCACGTAAATCATTGAGTACAAACCAGCGCCGTTCTTACACTCGGGGTATAAAAGTTTTCAAATTCCTGAGGAAAACCCAAGAAGTGAGTTAATCATGAGAGTGTATCGACCAACTTTTGGATGATTTTCCTCGTGGCCTATACTCCAAGTGGTACTCGGGTCGTGGGATCCCGGTAGAAAAAATCCAAACATATATTTATGTACGGTCCTGGGAGGTTTTCAGATTCGGAGCTCGGAACGCACTTTTCTGGACGAGGTGGGTCGTTTTGATAGGGTTTGTTAATAATAATACATTCGGTTTTTGTGTTGAACCGTCGGTTACTTCTAACAACTCAATTCTAATAGGAACAAGCGCCCAAGGCCACCGGCTGTGTGATGGAAGGTGAACGTCTGTTTGTGGCATCCGAACCTGTTGGCAGTGGTTTGATCCCTTCTGGGTTTGATGATGGCTGTCCTTATCCATGAGAGGGGAGAGATGTAAACTTTACGGGGTGTCCGCATCTGTAACGTCATAGGTTTCTGTTGATTGATCCTCCGAACTCGAGGCCACACCGACTCATATTGTCACCCCAATGAGCATTCCTGTATCGATACCTGGACAATACATGTCACGCATGATCTCATAAAACGGCATGAGCAAACAATTTGCAAGAGTCATGAGTCGATACTCTAAGAGTTTGGAAATTGGGAACATGAAAAAAAAAAAGTAGAGCCACATCGTCAAAATGCGGCTTTGCAGTAATTGTCCAGAGAACCAAGATTCCACACGTGAAGCTCAAGTAGTGCAATAGGCTTGATATGGCTCAGTGTCACATGGCACACAGCAGCCGCCAAACTGCGGCCGTTGTGATTGTCAAGTGCTTCTTCTACATCCATTATCAAATTTCCGAGATTCGCGTGTTTTTTCTTATGGCTTGTGACCTGTAGTCCGCCTCTTAACTCATCCAACATGCACTCCAGCGCCCAGAACACCGATTCTGTTGGCCTTCCTCTCACCTTCAACAACTCTACTTCTCCTCCAACTCGAACTCATGCCCGCCGTCCTCTCCGTTCTATTCCTCGCAGTGCGGTCCTGGCTACTGTTGTAGAGGATGTACAGCTTGAGCTCATTAGGCATTCCCAGCCGCACGACGGCCTTTCAACTCGAGGAAATGCGCAGACGGACCCGTCGGATAATTCAGAGCCTCAGGCACCGTTCCCAAATACAAGAACTAGCACCCTTCCCCCCACATATCGTGAACTCTTCAAAGGGCTGACATACTCTCCCCTCCTCCCCAACTTGGGAAATCTCGCACGAGACCATCTCTCAATCGAGCGAACGTGGCTTGCGTATATGCGAACCAGTGTTGTGATCCTAGGTACAGGTGTGGGTGCGTTTCTTTTTTACTCAGTTACTCAATTTGGAACAATCTGCTATGGCTCTAATGATCATGACAGGCATCGTACAGTATTTCTCGTTGAAATTGGCGGAATTTCTTGAAGCGGCTGGGGCTACGAAACACCCTCTGAGTACTACGGTGCAGCGCTTCGCTCGATTACTCGGACAGTCCGCTATCTTTCTCGCGCTATGTCTAATGGTCATCGGTACGTTCATTATCGTAAAGTTTTTCTCAGCAATGTCAAGCGACATTTCTGACACAATCTTCAAATCAATATTGGGCTCCCACCGGCAGGTCTGTGGCGCTATTTCAAGCTCCAACATGCGATCATGCAGGGTGTGTTTCCTGCCGCCCAGACAGTGGTGATACTCTTCAGTGCTTCGTTAGCCATCATCGTGACAGTAGCATGTACCATCCTGCTTACGCTGACGAAATGAGGGTAAGTACAAGTTTTATTGGATGAGTGATGTATGAAATAAATTGTATTACTGAGTGCATGTGTATTTAGTGTTTGTTCCTCCATATAGAATGATGAATGTCACGATCTGACTGATAGATTCGACTGGGAGAGAGAAAGACATGTAAAGCAGGTCAGAATGATATGTTTGGACCTTATGATGACCTCTTCAGCAATAACTAATCTGCCTATAAGAAACCTCTTCCACACCAATGCATACAAGTCGATCTATATAGCTAATGAAACGATGAATAGATTGTCGACTGCTGACTCCTGAATCATAACAGGTTTCAAATCACTTAAAACAGTCCACACACTTTGTTTTATACGGTTAAAAGAATGATGTCTTTTGTCTAGGACAGCGAAATCAAGGGGTTTTGACACAAATATTCGAAACAGTTAGTTTGTGGATTTACCTGAAAATTACCCAAGATAAGAACTTGGAGAAATCGCCCTCACTGTGTATGTCGACGCACTCGTCGAGGATGCATGACCATTGATTTGACGGAATAAGAATACCATAATAACGAGGGGCGGATGTCCCGGTTGATGTTTCATTTAATGGAATTTATTATTCACTACATATTCACTATTTAACCCACCCACCAAGAAATCACATTGAACAGTATTAGATATCGATACAATTGCACACCGCATGTATATTTCATTCACGTCTGCCTGTGCCACGTCACTCTTTAGAAACTGGGACTCGGACAACAGAAGCCTTCAAACGCGCGTCGTCCTGCAACAACCGCATGTCAGGGTCAGCGTCAGCCCCTCATGCCACGATTGCACAGAAGTTGGACGCGCGCACCGAAAGCCGCAACGAGGAAACTCGAGGAATCCGTGCCCACAGGTCATTGTCGTCTTCTACGTCCATGGAAGGACGGGCTACCACTGTTTTAGCTGTTTTAGCTGTTTTCTGGTGTTGGTGCTGGTGCTGATGCAAATGTTTGGCCAGTCAACCCACATGCTAGATGAAATGCAACCAGTGAAGGGGAAAAAAAAAAGCGAACCTGCATAGGGTCCACGGTGTACGTATCAAGCTCTATACTCGCGTTACGCTGAGCTTGTGAGTCGTCAACGGGGACGACAGGGGTGTTGGCGAGGATGCGGAATGCAGCGGCGAGGGACTCCAGCATCGTGGATCGTTAAGCTCTCAGCGTCGGCGGCGTAAGGTAGAGGAAGATAGATATCGGTGGAGGTAATGGTGTGCGGGTTGTGGAAGAGGAGGTGTGTGTTGAACATGAGGAAAGCTGCTGCTGCTTATGTAGGATTTTTCTCTTGGGTCTCGGGTAGCGCGTCATTGGTGGCGCGGAATAAAAACCGGAGGCGTGTCCGATCAGCTGGCGAATTCCGAACCAACATTTTGTGGGTAATGAAGTAGTTTTGCGGGCCGATTTTTTTGATGTGTGAACCAAAATTACAAATTGAAGTAGAGCAAACATTATATGACTCACGATTTGTTTTTAGACAAGCAGAACTGAAGACACATGAAAGAATTTGTTGACTCAAATAAATCATATAAGTTTTTTTTCGAAAGGTGTTGCCACGTCGTTTCAGACATTGTTAGCCTGAAAGAATTTATGAAGTTCAAAATTTCAATCGTAATAGATTTCCTGATGATTTTTTTGGGGGTTAAAATCCAACAATCTAGTCTATAAGATTTATTTGTATAACGTTGAAGCATTTCATTTTTTTGCTCCAAAACTTGGTCCCCTGTTGATGCAATTTTACGTTCGAGACGATACCTTCACATATGTAGTATATACACATGATTTATATTAATTCCCAGCAACTAGAACCGCAACCCCGTTTTTCCCTCTACCAATGTCACGCACCCCCAATCAAGTCTCTATTATCTAACGACTTGCAGGGAATCTGTATGAAAAAAGGCGTATCTACCCTTACATCTAAATCATCATCAAGAAGAAAAAGTTTACTTCTCCTGGTGTCGTTTCTCCCGTGCCTCGGCGCCCTCGCGCCAGCGAGCGCCCTTTGCTATCGTGAGCAGAATGAGCAGCGACGCGACGAGCGTGAGCCCCGCCCAGAGCGTGTAGAGCCCTCCATCCCCAAAGGAATCCTAAAGCGGTCATTTCAGTGTAACGAAGAGCGTGGCATATGTGGTGTGTGACGCACTTGCAGTGGGACTGCCACTTCAGCAGCGATAAACGCCGTCAGTCCTCTGTACAGGCTGTTAGTCGCTGCAGCAGTGGACGAACGCCCGATGTTCGCATCAACAATATATGAGAGTGTGCTGGAATATATCCATCTTTGTACAAGTTCGTCAGTGGTGTATTTGCCAACGCGATCTAGTCAGTGGAGGAGGACAACATACATGGAAGAAAACCCAATAAAGAAGAGCACAACACAAATCGCTGAGATGTGCACCTTCTTCTCTGCCGTCCATGCGTATGCCACTACTGACAAGATAAGCGGTAACATCATCGGCTTCGTGCTTTGTAAACGGTCCTAGGGGTACAGGAAAGGTCGCGCTCACTCTAACATGCAAGAACATAACACAAACCTCGCTAACTGTCTTTCCCCCGTTAGCAGTTTTCAGTTTGCTGAGAACGTAGTCGGACCATCGTCCGCCAAGAATACTGCCTGCTATACATCCTGCGAAATTGGAAGGTATGCATCTCGGATGAGAGTCAGATAGACATCGAAATATTATTGAACTATACCGATGCCAAAAGAGAGCAAGACAAGCCCGATATTGAATGAGTTGTACAGGTAGGGCGCCGCAGCAAACGTGCGGACAGCCGTATAGGTAATACAGTATGTGAATCCAAAGAGAAGCCCTGTTAACCGTTCATATGTGAATACCGTCACAAAGGGACTGCACAGAAAAATATCACCAGAGGAAGAAAGAATAGCTACATTGTTGAGCCGCCGTAGCACAGAACCTACTGGCCGGATTGGATTTATATCGCGCAGGGTCAGACGGATATCTGCCAGTGTCGGATGGGAGTGTTCGGGTTGTACCTTCAAGTCTGGAGACGTGCCCTGTGTTGCATAGTCGCGTTTTTCATCTTTCGAATGACCTCTACGCGCCTTTTCCTCATGAGCCTGGAGCCTTTCCTCACGCTCCTTTGTAGCTCTGCGCAGCGCGCTTTGATAGGAAAGGCTGCGCTCGCGCCGAAACGTGTCCTTGAAGAAAAAGAACGATAACAAAGAGATGCAAGCAAATATGACGAGGAAAAAAAATGTAGAGCGCCACGAAAACAGCTGTGTTGCGACACCGCCAACGAGAGGGCCGATGGAAAAACCGAGAAGAGGCGCTGCATAGTAGATTCCCACAACCGTCCCACGCTCTCGTGGTTCGTAGATGTCCTACAAGGCAGAAAAATATTGGTGCAGTCGTGGGATGTTATATTTGACGGGGAACTTACGGCTAGAGTGGCGGCACCTATGGCGAGCACAGCACTTCCCTGCGCACATGGGGAGTGGGATGATTTATAGACACTAAGACAACACTTACACCCATTGCTTGCACGACTCGCATGGCAATCAAAACAATGATATTGTTGGCAGCACCAGCGACACCACATCCGATCAGGTACAGCTATACCAGAGCGTGAGCAGGACGGTGTGCCAGTACCAGATAGAAAATTTACGGCAATCGAAAGCAGATAAACGGGCTAGACACAAATCAGAGGGGGATACTACAGTCAATCCGATAAGACGCATACTTTCCGGCCCTGAATTTCGCTGACAGCACTCCAGAATAATGGTGTCGAACCTTGGACAATAATGAAAATAGCCAGACTTTGCGAGATTTCTTGGTCAGTAGCATGAAGCTCCCTCTTGACGTCATTTATAGCGGCTGGGGTGGATTTTTTTAGTATTCGTGAACAGTATCTGATCGTAAGCGGGTATCCGCGTAGTCCGGACATGAGTTTGCTCTACGGGCACGGCGAAGAAACGTTGCTGCAGTCCCCGGAAAATACTGTAGAACCCAAATCGTGCTGGAGGATCTGCGCATATAGTCGGAGGGGTCAGCAAGGTCACCCGAAATCCTGCACCGGAAGCACGTCGTGAAGTTCATGCCAAAACTACGCGGAGACCCCCTCTGTGAGTCAGACTCAGCGAAGCGACTTACGATTATATATGTTTGCTCCCAGCGTCGCTATCAAAGAGGCGGTCGCCACAATGGCTAATGTGAAACTCTGCAAAGAATCACAGAAAGCTCAGTTAGACCTGCAGCATATACGCACCTTTCTTTTTGAGGACCATTGTCGTGGATCGTCCTGCACCAGGACGTGCTCAATGTCCGGTGGGTGCTGCTGCTCCTCGGATAATGACCCAGTGTGCGATGGCGGGCTCTCTGCGTCATGCGCAACATAGTCGCGAAGAGAGCCCACTGTGGGAGTCGCGGATACGTCGTAGACCTGCATGTACGGGGTCCAAGTGTGGATGGAATGAGGCAAAAAAAGGAAGCATGAATTTATAACAAGTGCGGATATACTAGTGTAAGTTCATTCCGCATGACTTGCACCTCTCTGGTCCGGTTGTCGGAACGACCAGGCGCCGACACGGCTGCACTTCGGAGTATCGGCCATGCACGGCCGACCGCAAGCAACACCCAAAAAGCCATCTTTTCAAATAGAATTGGCTTGCAGCTCTCTTTCGCCTCGTTGCGAATGCTAGGTTCCTTATCCACCGGCTGTCGATCCGAGTGGACGCATTCTCTGAAGCTACCGAATATATATTCACAACACAGCCAGGAAAGCATAGATGAAAGCAACGCAGCCAGTTCTCTGATCACAACCCTACAACCTCCACCATGTCCCCATCCTCTAGATCACAATCCGACATTGAGGTGTTCGGGTGCTGCTTCTCGCCATCAATGCACAATCGGACTTGAGCTGCCTTCCGAGGACTTGCAGGAGCCTTTCCGTCTTGTTTCGCGACCACAGCCAGAAATGCGCGCACAATCTTACTGCAGGTCGTCGTGGACCTAACGCTGAGCGTGACTTCTTTGGTGCCAGGCGCACGTAACACCAGCTTGAATTTGTCTGCATCATCCGCGGCCACTGATTCCTCAGAGGGTGGGGCTGACACGTCGCAGGTAGATTCAGGATCATCTCGAGATTGCTGGGCAGGCGTAGGCGAGCGAAAGTGTCGCAGACGTAATGCATCAAACGTAAGGCGGTCGCATGCCTCTTTACGTTGCATAGATAATCAGATGATGATCAGATATGAGAAAAAAGAATGGAGAGAGAATGCACACCTAGGTCTCCTTGATCCCAAAAACCAAGTCCTTCCGGGCTGACACTCGTAAACACCTGCTTTCCACCCCGCATTAGGACAAGGTCTTCAGCCAGGACATGTGCCTTATCCGACGTTTCTATTAATAGTTCCTTGAGGGTGTCGTGCTACCATGTATAGTATGATACTATCTTTGAGAGAAGGGGCATATTCAAGCTTACCCTCTTCACATTAAAAAACCAGGACTGCTGCGCACGACCACGGGTTGCTTTGTCTTGCGGGTGAGGAACCCACTTCACACGTATAGCAACCATTGCAGCACCCCCATTTGAATGGTGGTTCGACCTGTCTTGAAGGGAGTGGTGGGTGCTGCCGAAACCTGCAAATAACATCAGGCAACACCCAATCGAAAGGGTTATATACTCCACTCACTATCATTGGTCTTCAACTTTGAAGCCCGGTTGCGGACAGCCTGAGCAATGTGTTGCAATGCCGGGTCAAGCATTGTTTCACCAACGTCAAATTCATCCCCATCGTCCTCCACTTCAGCCACAGCCGAACGCAACGGAACGTTATCCGGTCCACTGTTGAGAGCTTGTCTAAAATAATAGATGGCTTTCGTCAGCTGGCGCATGGCCGAAACACACGGGGACAAACTGTATGGCCGTCTGAGCACGCATCTTTTCCACATACGTTAGCTCCGGGGGCGGTGTGAGAGATTGCGAACGGCTCCTGCTTCGTGCACGTTTGCCATTCCTCCTCGATGGCGTCGTCGTTCTACCACCAGCACCCCCGTATCGCTTCCCGGAAGGCGCATCCCCACGCGACGGTCTGGTATTCTCCGACTCGGAATCTGAATCACCCAGCAGGAGGGTCCTTTTCAGCCCGAATTTTAATTGAGACTTGCCACAAAGGGCGGTTGGGGTTCGAATGAAAGCAAAAAAAGCAACGCACTTGATGGCACCCTTCTTGGCCCACTTTGGCAGCGCTTTGCTCTTTCCGGAAGTATTGAAGAAAACATCTTGTCTGCGAGTCCTTCCAAGATGTTGCTTTGGTGTGTCTTCACCCTCATTCTCCTCCTCGTCAGAGCCTGTCGGTGTGGAAGAGGTTTGGGCGACCGCTGCCGCTTCTGTTGTTTATTGTAGACACGATAGCTAGGCAACACGTCCACCGCACCAATGTACTAAATACGCACGAGCAGCACGAGCGGCACGCTGATGAACTTCTCGAAGGCTCCGACCTTTACTGCGAATGAACAGATCGTCCTCATCCTCGTCCTCTTCCTCTGTGGCACTCTTCCGCGCTGGAGCAGAAGTAGAGATCTCACATCCTACCACAGAAACAGGAGATGATGGTGCCAAGATGGCTCGGGGACGCGGACGCGGACGTGGCGGCATTGTCGGTTTATATTGAGTTTGCGCGTTGCTTTGAATTATGGGCATTTGTAGGTGTTTGGGAGCCCGTGTCTCAAAAATGTTTATATAATATATACGTTATCATACAATCCGTGGTAATGTTCAAGGCGGAAGGGAGGATTGTCGGTAACAAATGCTATGCAGAATACTATTGAGGAGAGGTAAATGAGAGGTGACCAGTATTAGGATAAACAATATGGTAGTCGTGCTCTGTCGTAAAGTATCATGCATTCGTGAAAAAAGAAGCCGCCACAGGTATATATACTTTTTATCGTGCGAAAAGATACGTCCAGACAGTGTTGAAAGACGAAGACGATGGGCCGGAGGCAGTGCCAGCGAAACTGGTCAAGTCAACGTTCTCAATGTTTGAAGGCGCATAGTAAAAGCCAGCTCCAAGAACAATATAGCTAGGCCGACAAGCATTAGTTTACATTTTATTCATATGTTAGATTAGATTACCTAAGAATAAGAATGCTACCACGATGGTAGTTGGCTTTGGCTTCGATATAGGTGTATGTGAGGAGGAAGATGGAAAGTATGATGGCAATGACGTCCCAGCGTGGGAAAATCAGTCTAGAAACAATGTTATCAGCAACAACTCAACACAAATTTGTCTGACACTCAACGTGAAAACGCTCGCGCTCGTAACGTAATGAGCAGATGTTGGCTGATACCAGGCCGAAAATGCAACCATCGCTGGTATTTGAAGGAGGCAAACTTGCAAAGCATAGGCAGATCCAATTTCCATACTACACGATTGAAGATCAGCAGACTAGCCCATGATTGACATGGAGTAACCTTACCTCAATGCGATATTTCCGTTGATGGCAAAGGAAATGGCGTTCATGAACTCGGTCGTATTGGGAACGAGCGCGAAAAGTGTAACACCCAGGAACTTCTCTTGGATGCCAGAGCCTTCAAGAACCACATCCACCACATCAACAAGAACCTCTGTCGCGACGGGTAAGTAAGATATACTGGATAATGGGCCATCATGACTACATACCTGCGATAATAGCATATAAAAACGTGCATGCCAACAAGACACTTGCGCTGACGCTTCTACTCCACGAAGGGGCATCATGTCCACTATGACCATGACCTCCACCTTCTTCATGCTCACCAGCACCAGATGTCCTGGCTCTCACAGGTGATACAGGATGGTTTTGCTGATGACGCAGGGCAGAAACCGTCGCAACGGCCACTGCGCGGGTAAAGTCATCTGTGGTAAGGTTCGCAGGTAACGGCTGCGCCTGCAATCCATGGTTCTTCACGACATGATCTACGCTCTCGAGAATTGGTGTGTAAGGAACCTGTGACACAGTTCCATTTGATGGACGTCGTGCTCCTGATGGTGAACGGCTGTGATGGGGCTTTTGACACGTGGGCGAAGGCGAGGTGGTCGTCTGCTGAGTTTGCTGCTGTGACTGTAAGGATTGTCCCATAGTAGTAGGTGAGAGTGGTGGCACTCCCGAGGTGCTCCCCATTGTCGTTGCCACACTTGGCTTGCGTTGCACTCGGTGAAGAGGAAGTGAACTGGTGATATTGGCTTGTGCGAGGCGGTGGTAAAGACTCATGCGATTGGAGGGAGGAACACTGACGGGGCCGAAATCCAGAGGGTGCATTAGTTGCTGAGGATTCTGCCAGATCTGTGAGGCGTGGGTTCGAAGAGAAAACCACAGTCCGATTAAGTACGACTGTGGGGTCAAAAAGATTATGATCAACTCCAGAAGTCGTCCAATGTAAAGGACGTACCAAAAGTAATATTCCGGCGCAAAAGTACATAAATTCTTTCACCGTCGACTGATAAAATGGATCATCCTTTGGGTCCGGGTGAGTATAATAGCAATGGTTGCATGTCCACGGGGTGTGAGTCGTATTATTACTAGGCGGAGGACACCCATCGCAAGTCAGTTGGAACTACATTAGATACGTTAACATAATGTGAAGCGCACAATCTCCTGAAAGCTTACATTTCCATAAACTTGATAAAACATGGTGGGTGTCAATACACCGATGATAGCCATGATTAACATGGTGCTGGTTACACCCGCGCTTTTGGCATTGAACTTCTGTTCCTTCTGCCTCACCGCTCCACCACACATACTGAGCCCAGGCATGAGCAACACACCAGCAAGGATACTGCCGACGATACTTCCCTCTACGAGAAGGCCCTTGCCCTGCGTGAGCATAAGTGCGTAAAGGATAATCTCGATTATACTCCCAAAGGTTGCATTGATGACCGCACCCATGCCGATACTACTCTGCGCGCTGATACTCGCTACAGCCATGCCGATGAAGTAGGACAAGGGGATAACGCTCAGTAGACTCATAACAAAAATCAGTGCACGGCTTGCGATGAACGCAAGGAAGCCCGTCAAAGGTGTCCCAGCGTGCTTCCGACCCTCCGCAAACGGCAATAGAACGAAGGCATCGAAAATTACGAAGAAAACAACAGGAAGAAGGTTGATGAACAAAATGTTTACACCGCCGACAGTATATTTGTAATAGCGAAGGCCGACGGCTCGGTAAGTACACAACAAAACGGTAGAGCGTGGGGTACCGGAAAGATGAGGGGCCACTTGACCTGCGCTAAGACGCGTGCGTTGAATAGTGTACGACGCACCAGCTTCAGAAGAAGCGTTCTGTTCTGATGACGTGGGTTTGGTGGGTACGACCGTGGGCGGAGGCGCAGGACAAAAGCGAATATTGAGTGGGCGAGTCCACAGGTGTTTGAGAAGTTCCCAATTGAGTTTGGCCATGGGGATAGTGATGACGAGGCTCCAGCAGATCAACGTGACGACGAAAAGGATGGGGGCGAGAAGTGAAATGAAAGCGAGCCAGAAAGCCGTCTTTCCGAGCCAGTGCTCGGAAGAAACTAATTCTATGGTGGCCTTTGGATCCATGGAATTTATTGCTCCATAAACTTTGTTGGAACCTGTCGAAGCCAAAGGAGTATGTTCGACAGAAACATTTGATTGTAGCACCTGCTCGCGTACTCTGCTCGGCGTTATGGTCGATTTAGTTGAGTGAGTTGTGAGGGGAACGCCGGCAAGGCCATTTTCCTGCGCGGACTCAAGAATAGGGGAGTGCCCTCTCACAGTGCTCTGGAATGCAAGGCTTAAGGACTGCTCAGGTGCTGGGCTTTCGCTGTTACCGGCATCATCTTCCCGATCACCCCTATCATCTCCATCCTCTTCAACATCTCCTTCGACATATTTTCCAAACGGCCAAACGATATACCAGCTAAGACCGAGTAAGAGCCATGCGTATCTTCGTCCGCCCAAGGGGACAAGACTGAGAATACCTGCAACCAGTAATGTAACCAAAGCAATCCACCATCCAAAACACAGAGTCCAGAATATACCCCCCGGGATGAAATGCCAGTCAAGGGTTGCCGTCGGAACCGAGTGAACCTCAGTTTCGGCGGCACGGGTTACCGTCCTGGACTTCTTGTAGAGAGCAGGTTTCCATATAGGCAGACCAAAGGGATGTTCGACATTAATCAATGATTGGCGATCCTTGAGGGTGAGTGGGTCATCTTCAGTGAACTCACGGTCTCTTTCTTGGCCGGTGACGTCACCGTCATCCCTGGGTCTTGCCGTTTCAGGAGTGAAATCTTCGTCTTCATCCTCACTAATGTCACCCTCAGATTCATCTTCATTGTCGCCTCTTTCAGCCCTGGATACACTCGTGCTCCGATCCCCGGTTCCTGAGATCGTTCGATATCTGGAAGAAATGGTATTTATACCGCGGGGTATGGGTGACGTAGGCCTGACAGAAGGAGAAGTAGATGGAAGGTAACTAGTACCCTGGTAGTGGTGGGCAGCTGGCTCTATAGACCAGGCAGAATTGTGACTTGCGCTGCGGTTCATAGTCCTCTGAGGTCGACTGGGAGCTTGATTTGGGGTAGTAGAAAAATAGACCCGCCCTCCTTCATCATCGGAGGGTTCATGGGATGGTGATAAATTGGTGGACATCGAAAGATATAGTAAGGGAAAGAGGAGAGGAAGCCAGGGTCTAAGTTCAGTTGTCACATCGGAGTGTCGGAGTGTTGGAGACCAAATGACTTCCATGGTCAAAATTTTTAATATCGTAGTTAGGTACAGTGATACTATTCTAGAGCTACGCCTCTGTTGTAAAGATTAATTATCGGTTTATTCCAACCATTTTAGAAGAATATATCTCCTTGACTTTCAACGTTTGAGAGCCCAGATATGACTTCTTGATGGACCTGATCCCGCAATGAATGAGCACTAGCTCAGGTTAATATTATGACCAATCTAGCCCGAAATTATTATACAGATCACACCTATATCAGAGCATAGCTGATTAGTACAAATTATGAAGATCATTTCTTCAGTTTGATATTTGAGTAATTTTACTGGATCAAAAAAATGCTCGAGTCCAACTCATGTAACCTAGCATTGGCCATTGAAAGCTCAGGGTCGAGGAATCACATAAAGAAGTAAGGGAAGGGGTGTAGTGGGTGTTGAACTATGTCCAATTGAAATATGATCAGGTGTCAGCAAGCAAATTCCCTGCCTTGGCATAAACAACAAAGAAAAGAAAAGAAAAAAGAAAAAATCAAATGGGGATGTTCAGATGTCTGAGGCATGGGTGGTTGTCAGGATATAACATAGAGTGACATCTTCTTGGACTTGAACTTATAGTCTAGACTATTTGTGATGTAGACTTGAATGGTGGCTTTACTTTGTAGATTGAATATTATTATTTTCCTGAGGGGAGGCAGAGGCCTTTACATATATACAAAATCTGGGGCAACAATGTAATATGATATGAGAAAATAGCTGAGTCAGTTAAATGACAAAGCACAGAAGTCAGGAATGCTAAAGGGGAAACCATTGAGAAATGATAAAGCAAGAGCTACCATGCTAAGTAAGGATAGTGTAAGGGCAACCCCTGTTGCACTTATGGAATGTGTGAGGGCGACGCTATTGACAAGGTCACTACAACAAGATACTCCAATATTTAGTGAGCTGATAAAGGTAATTTCCACCTGGTGTAGCGGTAATCCTCAGTTTATACAAGGTTACTAGCAATAAATACATAGAGAGCCCACCTGGTGTAGCAGTAATCCTCAGAGATCAAGCTGAGGGGAAACTGTTACATCAGTCACACTTATATACCCTAGTGGAAAGTCACGGAAGGTCATGGAAGGTGACAGAAGGTTCTGGAAGATTCTAGAAGGTGATAGAAGGACCCAGAAAGTTGTAGAAGATGATGGAAAAGTATGGAAAGTTCCAGAAGGTGGTGGAAAGTTATAGAAGAACATAAACAGGAAATAACAACTGACAGCAATCTCTAACTGAACCCTGACATCACCCCCCTCTCAATGCATGGCGTCTTGATGTGGACCTTGAGAGTGAACTACCATCCCTTCCAGAAGTATTGGCTCGAATGGGCTTTGGGTGGATGGATTTAATGGAAACATCCTGTGAGGGCGACGCTATTGACAAGGTCACAACAACAAGATACTCCAAGATTTAGTGAGCTGATAAGGGTAATTTCCA
>QFEC01014832.1:0-18170 GCA_003316585.1 Gomphus bonarii | reverse complement strand
GTATGCTATACCCAGGCTATTGCAAATAGAAAAAGATGGTTTTAACTTGTCCTAATCCTTCTTTTTATGATCCTCTTATGTCTCATATGCTACCCAATATTAGTAGCACGCTGTACAACTAGTAGATCGATCAGTGTTCCTTGGTGGTGACATATATGCGCCCATTTTGGCTTTCCCTTTGTCCCAAGTTCCTCTGGACCTCTTCCGTTCCATTCTAGTACTATTTTCAATGTATTCCTGCTGTGTCCACTGTTCCTAGTGTCCCTTCATCATCTCCTATCTCCATCCCATGCTTTCCACTCCTTTAGCCGCCGAGGCGCTAAAGTGCCGTGAACCGAGCCCCATACCAGTCATACAAGTAGTAAAATATTTGTAGAATGATGGAAAATGTAGCTACTGATGAGATTCTTTGTGTGGTGGCTTTGTATTTTAGTTATATTTAGCGTCCCATGCATATAGCTACTGTTTTTCCTGCTTGTATCTATTTTTTAGTTGTTTTACTTATGTATCCATCTAAAGTGGCATCCTGTATTTCTTTATCTATAACAGGCTCCAGAGATGCCTGGTATTTATAGAACTGGTGTGCATACCTTCAGGCCCAAGAGAAGGGTAAGGTATGCTGAGGAAGTAGAGCATGGACAATTGGTATATAGATCAGACAGCTCACTAGCAAGGGACCCTAAGCTTTCCTCTTAGGATTTCCCCCTTGCTAGGTGAGGCCCTCTTTACTGTACATAGGATAATCTCTAACTTAGGATTTCTCCCTTGCTAGTGCTATGTGATGTTCCATAAGTGCAACAGGGGTTGCCCTTACAGAGAGCTGTTCACTCTTCAGGCAGAAGTGATTCATGAAGTTAGCCTCAAAGGTGTTCCAGTCTAATTAGTGGAGTTGCATGGACCTTTCACTTTAGAGGATCTTGTTGGCAAACTGAGCAGCTCAGTCAGATTTGAAGAAGGAAAGGGCCTAGTGAATGTGAGCTTGGTCATCTGGGAAGTGGTCACCACAGATCATGAAGTAGATACTGCAGGTGTTGAGAAACACTTGGCCTCAGTCTCAGTCTCCATCAAAGTCTGAGGGGGATGCTAGCCTACTCAGGAGGTTGTTGAGAGTGTGGGGTTTGGGATGTTTGGGGCATGTGTGCTTGGTATCAGGTCATCTTTGTCAGGGGACCACCTGTTTCATAACCCAAACTGATGCTGAACCACTTTGCCTGCACTGACAGTTACCAAGCTAAATCATGCATACATGCAATAAGTGAAGCAACAGTTGCTCATATTGTAAATAAGGAATTATTTGAGTATTCATCCATATATTCCACCACTAAAACTCCCATAACTCCACCAATTCCAACCCTTTCAGAATTAAACTTATCAGCGAGTTTAAAAACTACACAAAGGTCATTCACAAATATTTCCACGATTTTAGGATGATGCTATGGTAGACACCACCCGTATGGCCCTGTATTTAACTCTGAGAGCTGCATCACCATCTGGAATTGATAGATACCTAAATTAGGAAAATTAGATTTTCAAAAAATTAGGCAATCACTTTGCAGAAGAGTATTTTTCATATAGAATCTATTTTCATTTTCACATCATGACTCCATTTTCCCCTATGAAGTTTTCCCATACCAAAAATCCCATACACTCGCACATACACCACAGGTACGGCAACATTAGGACACCTTCCTTTTCTGTTCTGTATTATTTTCAAGTTACAAATCATTTCTCATTTTCCATAAATACTCCAATGTATCTACAAACAAAAACTAGTTAATCCAAGTCTAAAAACAGAGAAATTATCCCCACAATAACTTGACTTTGAGTTATACTTGAATTTCTTATCTGTGCTCAAACTGAATGTTAAGTGCTGGAAGTGCACTTACCTTTTTGAGACTACATTGCCACAAACTCATCGTATTACAATTTGGAGGGTGCATCTATGTTACCAGACTCATTTATTGCTACTCCACATATTTCCTAAATATTTCTACCTTGTCAAAGAGACACAAATCAGTGAACTGGCACTTTGGCACCCAGACCAGTTCCCCAGGATGGTGCCTAAGTGGAGGCAAACCCAGAGGGTTTATTCAGACATTTTAGTTATAACTCCAGAGATCCCTTATCAATAAATTCCACAAAAATTCCACAACATTGTTCTCATTTTAGTTATATTTGTCCAACCATCATCCCTGTTTTCAGTATAGTACTCATTCCCCAAAAGCCCCATTTCCCAAAAGACAGCTAATCTGCAACCCCTAACAACAGCTGAGTCCAGTCACAAGGCATCCCAATCTGAGCAACTGGGATATCAGCCCAAGTGTTGGAACATTGGATACAGATTGTGGGGTCAACATACCTTGAGACCCAACTGAGGGGTAGGGTATGTTGAAGAAGCAGGAAATAGACAACAAGTATATAGGTTGCACAGCTCACTAGCAAGGGATCCTAAGTTTTCCTCTTAGGTTTTCCCCCTTGCTAGCCTCAGCTGCATGACCTCAGTAACCTCAGTGAGTGCTTCAGGGGTTGCCCTTACAATCTTTGGGGTTGAGGAATACTCTTTTTCTTTGTTCTGGTTCATTGTCTAGTTTTTGCATTATCACCTTTAGAGCATTGCTGATTTCAGCATTAGCTGCTTGGTTTGCCACCAACTCTTGTTCTAGCTGCTGAAAGCACTCCTCTGTGTACATCTCAGGGTCAAAACTTAGTAGTACATGCATTGCCAATGCTATTGCAGTTATAGAGGAGGGAGAGTCTGGTGTTACATAAGTGAGCAAGGCAATGCTATCCAAGTCACTTTTGTTCAAACCAAAGCCACCTATGGTCATACTGTAACACAACTCCCAGTCCTTATTGGGGAGGTTTTCCTAATGTAAGGGTAACCCCTATGGTGCTCACCAAGTTTGGTTGCTGAAGTCATGTGGTACTAGCAAGGGGGAAATCCTAAGTTATTGTACTATATACATAGAAAAGGGGGCCTCACTTAGCAAGGGGGAAATCCTAAGAGGAAAACCTAGGATCCCTTGCTAGTGAGCTATGCAACCTGTATACCCCTTGTCTACTTCCTGCTTCCTTGACATACCTTACCCCTTGACCAGGCCCAAAGGTATGTTGACCCCACAATTCATATCCAGTGCTATGGTACTCAGACTGGTACTTTGGCTGTTCAGTTCAGGGTGCTTTGTACCTGGACCAAGATATCATCCCTTCACTCTTCACTCAAATATGCAACTTGGCTCAGTATACATTGGTATGGGCAAATTGGTTTGGGATCAGTTCAGGATTTGAAATGGGTGGTCCCCTGACAATATAGGTCAGATGGCTCACTAGCAAAGTATACTAGGTTTTCCTCTTAGGATTTCCCCCTTGCTAGGTGAGACCCCCTTTTTACTGTACATAAGATAGTCTTTAAACTTAGGATATCCCCCTTGCTAGCACTGCATGATATTCTGCAAGTGCAACAGGGGTTGCCCTTACAAGTTCCACATGACACAGCTTCTCTTTATAGTATCTCCATATCCTAATGTAGTTCCCCTTCTGCATTTGGATGACCCTGTTCCATTACCTCCAAATGTATATAAACCTCCATATGTAAGGGCAACCCCTGTTACACTTGTGGAACATCACACAGTGCTAGCAAGGGGGAAATCCTAAGAGGAAAGCTTAGGGTCCCTTGCTAGTGAGCCATTTGATCTATATACATCTATATACCAATGGTCCATGCTCTGCTTCCTCAGAATACCTTACCCTTCTCTTGGGCCTGAAGGTATGCACACCAGTTCTATAAATACCAGGCATCTTGGGAGTCAATCTCCCAGGACCCAAACCAAGGTTTGAGTATTTAGCTCTTAGAGGTCCTGACCCAAACTGAGGTATCTCTCCTTAGTCTAAGTGACTTGGTCTTGGGTCAAGTGGGTCTTTTCCTAACCTTCCCCAGCCCTCAGCTTCCCACCTTAGATCTCAGTTCATAGCTCAGAAACTTCGTGGGTAATGTCAGGGGATGACCCTTTTCAATCTCCGGTTCAACTCTGAGATCTCCTATTCAAACTCTGATCAATCCGTAATATCTGCTACATCCAAGATGTCCATCACAAGATGTCCGTCACTCCATAACTAGATATTCTAGGGCAGAAGGCAAGGCCTAGAGCCAGGTACCTGGGCTTCAGACTTGGCACTAAGAGGTAGGCTTGGGTAACTCTGTATGGGCACTTACAGAGGAATGCATGGACCACTTACATAAAGAGTATATATAGAGAGAGACTCCCTAGCGGTGGAATCCTTAGACTTTCCTCTTAGGATTTCCTCTGCTTAGGTGGGAACCCTAGTTACACTGTATCTAGGTGATAGTTATATGAACTTAGGATTTCCTCTGCTTAGCTCTGTGAGATACCTCTGGAATAACTAAGGGAGTTGCCCTTACAGGTAAGTGCCAAGCTGTTTAGCAGTCCCAAGGGTGCTGAAGGTTCAGAAGGTCTTGCCAAAAACCTCAGCTCATTTGGTGCATTCCCAGCTGAGCTGTGTTCATTTCAGCTCAGAGCTTGGGATGGGTCATCCCCTGACACCATGTCTTTGTAGCTAGTTCTCTAGTTCAAATATTGACTTAGTCTCCTCCTTGTTATCTCCATGAACTCACTCCATAACCTCCCCCTGTAACCCTCCATAAATACAAGGACAAGATGATGTGAGAGGGTGCAACACATAAGTTGAAGCCAAGTCCTCATGACTCCAGAACCCCTCCAGACACCACATCTATGACTCTGGACTTAACACATCCCCTGATATCCTGGAGCCAAGCCATGCACATCACTAGCATAGAGCTATCATGTACCAAAGTATATTGTGTTAAGAATAATTATATATAGTATACAAAAATGTATCACCATCACACATAACCATTTCCTCTTTAACATTCATGTTTCTTAGTATATACATATTACAAGAACCCAGACCTCATTCACATGCCTCACAGTTCTACAATGAGTCACAGATCACATAGCTTACTATAGTTATCATTCTACATTACCACTAGCAGTTACCTAGTGAGTTACAAGACAGCAGCTCAAGTTATCTGTAGTCAAAGGGGAACACATTCACACACCGAGCCAGAAAGGACTCATTCCAAGGTCATCTGTCAGATGGGATCATTCCAGATGATACTAAATACAATTACATATATGAAACAACAGATCTACTACAACACCAACGCATGGTACACGGATCTCACACTATCCAAACCGAGAACCCCTTCAAATTGCGCACTCTCGCAATATCAAACACATCAGTCAGCCTGACCATTCCCAACTTCGAACGGGTGTTTATTACACACGGACTACCTTTTCCCCAGATTCCCGGGCGCATACATCTTCCCGGACTGCGTCGCTGTCGTACAATACCTTGCCCGAGCACTCAGATCCAGCGCCTAATCGAGCGGCAGGAATGAACCCTATCCTTGTACCCAAGCTTATATCATCATAAGCCAATATATACATACATTCAAATATGCAATAAACACACACACGAGGACTCCCGAATCACTTCTGACGACTCCGCGTTGTCATAATTTTATCAATCATCGAAAGATTAACCCCTATTATCTTTACCGGCATTTCCGTTCTCCAAGGGGAATAGCGACGTGAACACATCATGTATAAGAAGTAGAAGCCCGGGCCTAGGCCGAGCCGATCAATGAGGCGGGCTCTGTCCAGGATTTTTCTGTGCCCGAGCCCTCTAAAGCCGAGCCCGGCCCTGACAACACTAGTTTTGGCCACATCGAGTGATATCTGGGGTGCCATGTCAAAACTCTTCTGCCCTGAGGTACTACTTTGCCTTGGAGTTTGGCTAGTCAGTGCAGCCTCTCCAGTTCGAAATTCATCCGCTGTTAACAACTCAAATCTGTAATTACAACGTGTCACAACTTCTCTCTCTCTGCGAGTTGTCTGAATTCTCTAATCCCTCAGCTTCGGTACGCTCACAAATTCTGCAGGCGTGGGCACTTCCGTTTGAACACTTGAGGGTAAACGTGAAATTCCTTGCAGGTGCCGCCCATATCTTTGGTAGCTCAGCACGTACGCCTTGAACTCTGATGCCATGCATTAGGTTGAACTAATACCGCACAAAGGGGAGGGTCGTTCTCTTTACTACCGTTCGTTATAAACGTGGTTTCGATGCTACCCATATATGTTCTCTATGAACGAAGTCACAAATGTGGGCACTCTAATTCGGTTTATCCTCACACCTCTGTAACATATCCTTTCGTTTTTCTTCCAACATTCATTTTGCTATTCTTTGGTGAGTTGAGTACACTACTTCCATGAGAAGGCTTACTGTAACGGTGATACGACATATTAAGTTGAGCTGATGTTACGTTGTGGCACAGTACCAAACCAACCAATCCCAGAGCTCTCTGATATGATACATGTCGTCTTAGACGGGGATGTATATTTTAGTGAAAGTATCAGTGGGAACTTCTTCATCTCTTGTCCCCCGCCTTCCAGGATTCATTTTACTGGATGTATAGTCGCAAATACGAAAGAAACTTCAACTTTCACGCTTGTTGCTTGGTGGGATGCATACTGAATATTCATATCGTAAACTGAACAGTCCCTTATCCTTCCCTGTCTCATTATAGCAGGTAAATAGTACTTAATAATACTTTAACCCAATCACTCATTTCTCAATGTATTTGAGCAAATATAGTCATTTTTTTCTATGACTGTCTACAAGTTTACACAACTATGGCTGTAAAACAAGGTTATTTTTGGAAGTCGTTAAGAAAAAACGCACTCTATCCGCTCTTTTTCAGTTTCATTCGTGATTGGGCCGTGCTCTTCCTCCTGTGAGTAGCAATTATTACGAGACCATAATTCTTTTGAATCATACCCGTTCTCTGCAGAATTGCCGTTGTGGGAAGTCAAAATATTAATCTTTTCATCGTAGCTAACATATCGGCGGTTGTACCTATCATGTGCATGTCATGATGGTGACAATTAAAGGCGGTTTAGCAGGTGTATTTATCCCGTGAGTTAGACATCGCACAAGCCTCTCGTAGGCGGCTATTGATATACTTCATGTCAAGTATTTGATTGGAACTTATTCATTTGCGGTTCGTTTCTCTCCTCTGAAATGATATAAGTCTTGACCAGTTCAAAAACCATAGGGTACTCAATTGATTCTCAACCTTCTGGAGGTGACTTTTAAGAAAAAACAAGCAATACACCACTTGGAGCGACACAATGAGCTTCAATATACTTCCAAAGTACCTAAACAGACATACGAAATGGAACTTGTTGTTTTCGATACAGTAGACACGAGGACGGAGACCAACACTGGTTGCGACGTACCTTGATTGTTAATATAAACACTTCCACGTCAATTTGATAGGATTTTCATTTTTCAGTTATAATTATACTCAATCCTTGATGGCTTCATTTTCTCCAAAGTTGTTGTAGCTAAAAACGCGTCATAAGGCTCTAGCCAAAACACTTAGAACTAAAAGCAAGTTCTCGTGAATTAAGCATCTCCTCGGGGTCGCTCTAAATCTCCTGTGCAGGCTCGAGTGCCTATCGGTCGGAAGCCTCCTGGTTTATGAGAAGAACGAAAGTATAAAGAAGATTTTACTGGAAACACAACGTTATATACCTTTTCGATGGCTGCGTGAGATGAAGGATGGTGTATATCATGTATAAATAAGAAACAACACATACAAGACCGATCAACGGAATTACATATTGACAACCGTTATGCCAATATTTCCATGGCACCCGAGTGTCTGTCAGTGTTTGTGGTTTTCTATGGCATTGATGAGCAACTAACGAGACAAAATCTTTCGCACCCTCGTCATCAGTCGTTATCAAAGTCCAAAGCAGCATTAATATATGACATCGTCTTATAGCTGAACTAAGCGAAGGCGCGTGTGGTGCACACGCGCCTTAGGTATGTCAGGCTGCAACACCTTGAACAACCCGCAGCGATATTTTGTCTCTTCTTATTAAAAGAGCACAGAAACCAGCCAATGCGGACGAGGAAATGCCCGCAATGAACACGCGATCTATGGCACTGATATACGCCTGTGTAACGGGTCCTTTGATCGTGTCGGGGAGTGAAAAGATAGCCTTCACGCTTTCAAGGACAATTGTTCGAGTGGCCGGAGCCAAATCAGGAGCCAAAATCCTGAGTTGGGCGCGTAATTGACTAGAGAATATTGCTCCTCCAGCGCTACAGTAGGAACAATAAGGGAATGACTGCGTGACATATTATGACAGGTATATAGGTACTTACGCGAGACCGATGGAACTACCAACCAGCTGCATGAATGTGACAAGAGACGTTGCTTGGGGTACAAGTTCTTGTTGTTCAACATATTCCGCTTGAGCGATGACGACCTGATGACACGTTGACGATCAGAAAATATTTCAAGATATACACACACACACCGTGTTTTGTATTGCTGCCCCCAAACCGGCACCAAGAAGAATCTGGTAACCTATTAGACGTACGGAGCTGGTAGATGGAGATGTGGTGAAGAGGAGGCCAAACGCTACGGCACCGATAAAAGGAAATAAGAACAAGAATAGCCATGGATATCCTTTAGCCTGAAAAAGGGTAAGCAGGGTTTATGGGTCATACAACAGATCTCACAGTTATTATTCCACCAGCGATTAGGGTAGCTGCTTATTCTTTGAGCTATTAGAATAAAGGTAGCACTTTTAGTCCGTACCAAGAACTCCGGAGCTGAAGGGAGTAAATGAAGTGCCAGGAGACATGGGAAAAAGAGGCGTACATCATATACGGCAAAATATCAATCCCTGACTTGGTGGCAGAATGGCCTCTAACTTGGTATAACAAAGGCTATGCGGCCAAAAATCCATTAAATTCAATTACGGGACACAATAAACCTCCTTACCAAGTAATACTAAGATGTCCGGGTGGTTAATTTTAAAACAATAATAATCATTAATCGCCAATAATACATACTCACAACAGCGAGGACGAATGAGAATTGGATAAGGGACTAAATAAACTGTGGTTAGAATAATTAGTCACTGCTGAAAACCTAGCTCACAGATTCCAAGAATGCTCCAAGGATAGTCTTTCTCCGAAGCATCGCTACAGGAAGAATGGCTCTCGAGCCTGCTTTATGCTCCCACATGACGAAAAGGATGATAAAAAAAACAGCCTGAGGGGCATAGTTGACATAACTCCTCATGCTTTACTGAATGTCGCCATTAAATGCACCCACCAACACCAGAAGCGCTATAATGACGGGGTCATTCCATGGCCTAGTATTCCCCCCCCATTGAAGGGGTATAAGAAGGAATATCACTGCCGCTAAACTGAATAAAGTCCCCAACCAATCCAGATGTAACCATGCTTGAAAATGGGACTTTTCCTGAGAATTAACGACTGGTAGGCTGGGAAGTGTAAGTAGTGCAGCCACAAAGCCAGCACCACCAATCTTTTGAGAAAGATTTTTTTTGTTTTCAATTGATATAAAGGGCTATTCAAGTGTTAGACGAACAGGAAGGTTGATATCTGCAGAGTCACCAATTGGAACAATGAAAGAGGTGAAGGTAAATGAAAGTGAACACGTACAGAAACACCACCTTGTTATACAGAGGATGTGATATTAATATACATAGCGAGCAGCAATAAAAAAACACACCTCCAGGATACATGGTCTCGAATATTCAAATCAATGGGGGATACTGCTCAAAATGGATTCGGACGTACCGGCAAATACACCTCCAAGCAGAGGGCCCACCACTGAGCATACAGCATACACTGCACCAAACAAACCCATTAGCATAGGTCTCTGTGTGATGGTTGTAATCTATTGGGGTCCGTCATAATTACATAAAAAGAGACGCAAGATCGCCTACTCGTGCCACAATGGACATGATGGACACCCAGATGCCTGCAGCACCTATGCCCGCCACAGCACGCCCGAATATGAGAAAATTGACAGAGGGAGCAACGGCACAGAATAGACTTCCGAGCTCAAATATTAGTACGGAGACAAGAAAAACGGGTTTTGCAGGAGCGATGACCAGTACTCCTCCAAAGAAGAGCATCAAACCAGCCTAACAATGAAGTGTCTCAGAAAGTGTAAGTTGACACCATAAGTAGAAAATGATTACCTGCGGTAAGAAGTATGCACTAGCTATCCATGAAATGTCTGAGACCGCTTGAAAGTGAGAAGCAATGGTTGGCAGCGATGTTGAAATAATGGTCTGGTCAAGGCCAACGAGCGAAAAGGCCATCATGAATGCACTGAATCATGGCGAAAAATACACTCGGTGAATACATCTAGATAGCTTTCCATGATCTTGATAATACCGCACCTGAACACCACCACGAGACGGTGTCCGGAGAGACGAACGTCTGACTGCTTCATGAGCCCGTCTACGGAATCGCGGACACCCGCACCGTCTGTAACATTTGGGGGCGATATCCCTTCAATAGTTGGATCATCTTCACTATTTTTTTCGTTTGGAGAGGTCGTCATGTTGCTTCTAGTCAACGTCGGGGGGTATGCAGGATGTAGATTTAGCTTTACCAGTTTCTCCACGTCACACGTTTTTCAATGAATATTGATGTCGGTTGAGCACTCACCTTGCTTCTTGCTTCTCGGGAGTGGTGGGGAGCCAGATCAGCAAGGACTCCAGACCCCAAACCAATCAATTGATTGAAGATTCAGGTTTTGACCCTAAAAGCAAGATAGAAAATGTTGGTGTGACTAAGATTAGTTTGATCCTGCCCGCTATGGCCGTTACTAGCGCTTAATCACCTTTCAGAACTACATATATAAAATTTCCGCAGTTGCCACATGTAAGCCTGACAATACTATAAGGGGTTGTGGCTGAAACCCGCGCGGCGAGCGTCAGAGGCCTTAGCGGCCTCTCTCAAAACCGTCCCGTACTCGAACCAGTGCCCAAATAGTCAAGTTGCAATGCTCTTGGAAACTCTTTCCATAGGTATTACCACACTAACTGCCCTTTGTGTGAATTGGTATATACAGGGCCTCAGGGTACGAGAGTATCCTTTTGTCACTCAAGCTGATGCTGATCTTCCAGTCTTGGGCAGAAAGTAAATTATACCCCAGGATATAGGCAGCTGTTTGCGCCTTCAAGTTTGGCTGGTGCCATCATCCCAACTACGTTCTGGAACCTTGGATATAGCTGGCCATGGGTGTATCGAAAGACCTGTGCGTTCTGAAGAGACCACCAAGTGTATTGCCTGATAGTGTCCTTCGTAGCTTTCTTTAACTTTACATACGACATTATTTCCATCGTTCCTGTTTTGACTGGCACAGCTAGCTACTACACATGCTCTGTCGACGTTTTGAAGCAGCTCCTCGGCAACGAGACTAAAACACATCTCGTCAAACCTCTCGATATCACTCTTGACAGGTAGATCCCACGACTCTTCAATGCTTCCCGCTACTGACATAAATCCAGTCTTTGGGGACCCAGCTTAGCTTCCGCCAGCGGAGACGTGTGGAGACGTCATAGAAGGGTAGTCGCACCGGCATTCCACACGAAAATGTATGCAACCTTTTCTTGCCCATATTAATTATAAAAATTGGAATACCCAGCTTCAAGACTGCCCAGGCCGAAGCAGCAAATATATACAATGATATGACGCAAGCTGAAGGGTGGAAAAATCGCAACCAAGTGTCCATCCCTGAAGTCAATCAACTTATGTTGAAGGTGGATCCGTTTTCAGACCGTGCCTGCGTTTGGGCTCATCCTGAATTAATTCGGCACAGTTTTCGTTGTTGATGATTGGACGTTGTGGTTTCGGCCTTCCAATGACATGGTCTCATGAAAAAACAGACGACAATAAATTATCTTTCCAGGAGTCTGTTCGCATAGCCGCGGAAACACTTATGCCTCGTATACTTTTGCCGTCATGGGCATTCAAACTGCCAGTTCAGAAGTAGGTTCATATACTCTAACAAGGATTACCCTCTGATCTCGTAAAGACTCCGGGAAATCGATCATGTGTGGGAGTATTTTACTGCATATACCAAGCAGCACATACGTGAGAGCCAATCCGAAGTGGGAGTGCAAGAAATGCAGGAGAACACTGAAGAGTCGGGATACATTCTCAGACGTCTTGTGGCCTCCTCAAACGAAGGTGCAGGAAAGTTCAGTCTAACAGAGCAAGAAGCTGTGAGTCCATCCGATTATATTCACATATGCTCCCCGTGACGCTGCTGCTGCATTACATTCCTTAGATGGCGGACATGTTTACTATGATGTTCGCAGGTCATGGTGGGTGTCGGCAGACATTTTAGCTCCATCATCTAACGAGCCACATAGAGACTACTGCTAGTGTGCTGGCAGCGACTTTGGGTTACCTGTCGATCTATCAAGACGAGCAAGCCAAAGCATACACGGAGGTGATGGACCGTGTCTCTAGATCAGGAACACTGGTGAGAGGCGATAGGATGTCTCTCTTGTGATGTATTCTTATGGCCCTCGAGGACATTGAAGACCCTGGGAACCTTCCACATCTAATGGCTTGCTTCATAGAAGCAGGGAGATTGTTCCGTGAGATTTTAACGGGCCTAATGAGACCTTTCTGTTCATATTTCTCTTGCCAGCGGCTGCTTTGATGTTAGCACGCACTATGACAGAAGATACTCCCATTAAAGTTAGACGGCCTGTCGAAGAAACGATCGTCTTGCCAAAAGGTTCTCGCATTATCCTTGAATTGGTTAGCATGTGTGAGTGCCTAAAGAAACAGTGTCGCAGGTTATTTCACATTCGGCTCATATTCCAATATCAATAGTCCGCAACCCCAACACGTATGAAAACCCGGAGGAATTCAAACCCTCGCGATGGTATGGCATTGCAGAACCCGACATACCCATGTTTGGGTCAGGTCCTCGTGCTTGTGTTGGCAGGAAATTTGCGATCACCGAGGCGGTCACCTTCCTAGCCTATCTCATCCAAGATTGGAGGCTCGACATCAAACTGAGAGAAGGGGAGGCGCGCACAGAATACGAGACAAGGGTAATGGGTGAAGCCCGTAACCAAGGTACTGCCTTCTCTGTGGGGCCGGTTGCTCTCGAGTTGGAGAGGCGTTCCAATTAGAGCGATTGCGGTGTATTATATATTTTGTGTGATTCCATCATGTGGAGATGGAAGAAGGACTGGAAAAAAGAGCAGAAGAAGGGTGAGGAGCACTTAGAGCAGGAGGAAGGGGCCCTTGAGGGGGCCCCTTGGAGCGGGCACTCTATGGCCTGTTTGGGACGCCAATGTCTGAGTCGTGCTATACTCACTGTTGAGCACAGTGACCGGCAAAATTCTAGATTAAATTAAAATTAAGTGAAATCATAATAAATTAAATAAACAAAAGATAAGTAAAAGAGGTGTTTCTTGATTCAACCAGGGGATCTGCACAATGTGCACACTGAGTTATATCACAAAATACAGATATTAATGAAACTTTTTATTTCTTTTCATTTACTGTATATACAAATATGCAAATATACAAATATACAAATATGTATTGAGACAAGTCCAGCTGTCAGGGGATGTCCCATTTCCAGCTCACCTCTGTGACCTCTAGACAACATACAAGTGACATCTACCTCCTTGGCATCAGCAAAAATACCCAAACCAGGTATTGTTAGAGAATGAGCAAATCTCAAATTTCATGATATATAATGACTCTGACAAATTTTATGATGAACTCAACAAGCTATTAGTATCAAAATCATTTGCTGCATGTCAGGGAATATTACTCTGAAGTTGCATGATGAATCTGATCTATTTTTGGTGCATACAAGTGCATATATGCACATTCACATGTATTTTCGACCAATGTCGACGACGATGAGCCTATACGGCTGGCTGTTTCCATATGATATTCAGGCCTGATTGAAGTTATTTTTCAAGATTTATTCTATATTTTTCCTTATCCCCCATCAACGTCTATCGCCTTTACAACGCGTTTGCCCCCGAGACGAAGTGCCCGTGCGGAAGTATTTTGAAGCTGGAGACCCGGGATCCCCTCCACAATGATAATATTAATACAAGTGAAATGTTACTATATCTGATACTGGTTATCAGATCGGATAACATTTTACTTTATTTATATTATCAAAACCTTTTCTACTTACTGTCAAAAACCTGTTTTTAGGTATCCGATGCTTTAGCGCCCTGAGCGCTTAGCAGCGCTAAAAGCGAACATTATACAAAACAATAAATCCATTTTCCTATCCATAGTTCAATTTCTATTATATAAAAATTACAGGACACTCATCTCTCACATCATCCCAATAATTTCCATCCCATCCAAAGACTCGAATCACCCTATTACAAAATTTCACTCACCTCTAGCTGAACCGAAGTGCCCATCGCGCTCGCGTACATTGTAGGACCGGCATGAGCCTGGCCAGCCACCGTTCTTATAAAACATGTTCGCTTTTCTGGCTCTAGGTTCATTTGTATGTATTCTATTATCTTTCGTTGTTTTCCCCCTCCCCAAATGTCTGTGTAAAATGTATTTCCTATATGATGTCATGTATGCATCATCCCCTCATGTACACATGTCTCACCATTTCCCTTACTTCCTATTCATGTAATATTTAGTTCTAACCTTGTAAAAACAAAGAAGAGTCTTTTACATCGCTCCACAATCATCAAAAATACAAAGAAAACAAATTTCACCTATATTCAAGCAAAAAGCAACATAAAAACACTTTATTTCTTTAGAATCTCTCTGACCCTTAATCTTGTCAGGTATGAGCTTTTTTATCTTGTAAGACCAGTATAAGTCTTTTCAAAGGCTGTGAATAAATTTAAGTAATCATTGAATTAAAGAAAGGCTCCTATAGTACTTGTAATAGATTTTTCAGAATTTTTTCTTTATATCAGACATATATCAGTGTTGTATGATCTTATAATGTTAGTTAATTCTTTATCATAGTTATAAAAGTTTTTCTTAAGTATTGCAGCATGAACAGAAGTCTTCTATTTGGTATACATGTCATATATGAACTTGAGAATTGATTTTAAGTGTAACCAATATATATCATACTTACTTCATTGTTTTTACATGGGGTTCAAATTTGTCAAGTGTGCCAGAAGAGGGACTGGACTCCTGGATGGGGGCCTTAACATCCCAAATAAATAAATAAATAACCTATAATCATGTTAAGTCTGAGGCATCAGATTTTGGTCTGAGGCTGTTTACATAGGTCTGAGCTATCAAAGTTGAACTGAGGTTGTTGCAGGGTACAGAGTCAAAGGGAATTGGTCTTAACTTATGTGTTGCACCCTCCCAAGTCATCTTGTCCCTAATTTCAGAGAGAGGTTACAGAATGGTTCAAAGGTTATGAGAGGGAGAATAAGTTGATATTCAAACTAGCAAATTAGCTATGAGAGTATGGAGGTTTATATACATGTGGGGGCCTTGTATTTAAGAAGAAGAACATAAGCCCAAAAGTGGAGGGGATAATATAATAGACTATGTAGTTACTACAAGGGGAGAGCAAGTCATATAGAACAATGGAACATGCTAAAAGGTGATGCAATTAATAACAGAGGTGGTGACATGGAGATCTGCATGTCAGGGATGATATGATGATAATGATGATGGAGGGTGACATGTGCATGGGGTTCACATGAAGACTTCAGAGTGAGTGCATTCATACAGAAATGCTTTGGAGGGTCAAGTGGGGGTTCAGTGTGACTTGGATATGGATTGGAGGTGGATTACTAAGGGTGCAACAATATATGATGTCCAGGATCTATTGGAGGGGATCTAGGATCTAACAGTACCTCTCTATTAGGGTCAAGCCTTGAAGCCCTAGTAGTGATTAAGATGGAAATTGCTATAGGAACAGAGGTCAGCACTTGACAGAAAAACATATATAAGGACATAGCAATTCTCTCTTTGTTCAAGTATGCCTGTTGAAAAAATGAGTGTCTCTCAAAAACTCCTGGAGCAGATCCAAAAAATGCAGGAAGAATACATTTTGGCACAGGCCAAGGAGGCTAGAGTGGCCAAAGAGGCCCAAAAAAAGCAGGAGGAGGAGCAGAGAGTCAAGGAGGCCCATAAGGCAGAGGAAGCCTGAAGGGCTGAAGAGGTGTTGTGGGCAGAACAAGCTTGAAAAACAGGCGAGGTGAGAAAACTGGAGGTAGAGGCAAGGAATCAGGCTAAGGCTACAGAGGTAGCTTATATAAACAAAGTAGAGGTCTTGTGGGAGAAAAGTTATGTAAGATGCTAGACAATAATTTTGTTAAGCTACTAGGTCTGCCCCTGCAGTTCACTAATGGTAATCTTAACAGGTATTGGTTTTTGGTGAGGATGATGAATATGTAAGCTCAAAGGAAGCCTTTCTAGGGATTTTCTATTTCATCATACTAATTCATAATGCAACTTGATCTACTTATATGTGGTGTGAGCACATCTTGTGCTAATAATCTTTCTGCTCCTGAGTGGGAGTTCTGAGTTAATGTGTGTGTGATAACAGAGTTTGTGATGTGGTTGGCATGGAGTAATGTTAAAGTATGATTTACCAAGCTCAGTTTGCTTGGTCATACCAACCAAAGTCCCCATGTATCATGCTCAAGTCACAGACTCAATAAGACATTGTCAAAGTACGATCTACCGAGCCTCAGTTCCCTCAGGCATACCAACCAAAGTCCAACCGACCATATCACAAGCTACATACTTCCAAGTCTTACAAGTACTATTTGGTTCGGCTTGGCTCAGCTTGGTACATCATGCTTTACTATATTCTTTATTACTCGCTTGCTTCGCTTTGGTACATATATGGGCATGTATGCCTGCCTTTTCATATATTACTATTCTTACTTCCATACTTTACATTCTCGTTTCCATGCCTTGTGCAACATTGTTGCATATCTTATGGCATCCCATTCTCTATATAAGTAACTAGCCTTCATGTATCTATTCTCCGTTCAGATTATTGACTAAGTTAGATATACACTACCAAGTACTTAAGTTAGTAGTCCAACTGTCTGGTACCAAGCATCTTGGACCCTTACCGAACATCAGTCTGAAATCCAGTGGCAAGGGCAGGAGGATTGGTGCAACACAAGAATTTTGAAGCCAATGCCACATCCAAACCTCGGCTCATTGGACCAAGCTAAACCACCCTAAACAAGAGCATGTGTGCACGCACTTAACAGACATGAATGTACGTTCAGCTCAGCTCCGTACCCTTCTGTTAGGATCTCACCTCACGAGATCCCTGTCTACTCTGTCATCATGATTGAGTCATCCCTTTACCTTTTTGAGTAACCCTGCTCAGTCCCTTTGTTTACTCAGCCTAGTTCTAGACCTCACTCCATTTATTTAATTAGTTTCTCCGCCCATGATATATTTTCCTATTCTAGTAATTTCTGTTGCCTCATGCAACAATATTTGTAACACACCTCACCAAACCTTATTCTTACTCATCCATGTTTCACCTTGCCTTTGTTTTAATTCCTGTTCTGGAAACCCCTTTGTTCTTTTGATTTGAAATTATCCTGACTATTTGAAATACTAATCTCATATATAATGTGTATGTAAATTAGTAGTTCTGTAGTCATAAAATTGACTAAGATTACCCTGAGCTTCCATCAGACCTTGCCCTCAGAAATTAGGGATCATATGAGATCTGGAAGGCACAGCACATAAGCTGAAGCCAAGCCCTACTCTAAACCTTGCTCATTGTCACAACCTCATGCAAACTTTAACCAAGAACTTGGCTCAACCTGTTCTTAACAGTATTTTCTGACTCACACTCCTGATCTCATATTAACATGTCTATTATGACCACCTGATCCAGTACACATATCATTAGACAAGTTATGGCACCTTTGACCCCATCTAATCTATGAGCAATATCAGATTTATGATGACTTTATGAACAACCTGAGGAGATTCACTCCCTCAACACTGTTGACGCTGAAGATCTTGGCCACAGCAGAGACCAGGGACGCAGGACTCCTCCTCTGCCTGGTGGGCCTCCTGATAATGGCCCTCCTGATGATGACCCAGATGATGATGACAACCCCTTACAAGATGCTCATAGCATCGATATGAATATCAACTCAGACAAACTTGTTAAAAGGGTTTTCAAATGTCTTGCCCAACCATCCTGTTAAGTGCATGCACACACGCTCTTGTTTCAGGTGGTTCAG
>QFEC01014814.1:2330-13081 GCA_003316585.1 Gomphus bonarii | reverse complement strand
GTTTCAAGCTGAGATATAAACTCCGCCTGCTCCACCAAGCGCGTCAAACACCGCTGTTGGGAGATCCAAATCTCGGTGCCTTTAGCCTTTTGAATGACCATTCTGCACTTGTATAGGATTTCACTCATCCCCCCACCGGCATCCATCTTGCATCATTGTCTGATCAAGATCTCTTTAAATTGCATGCCAAGTGTTTTACTTTTTTTTATGACAGCGAAAGCCGCTTGAGCCTATGCTACAGCCGTTGTGTGCTGTGTGCTATAAAAATGTTTTGTCGGATTTTGCACTTCCCGATCATTGATAGTAGCCTTGGGTGACGCTTGTGAGGTTGGGAAAGGATGCAAGCAGATTGATACACTAAAGATGTGATGAGAGCGCGCCTTAGAAGACGGTGCTAGCCAAGATGCGAGGTTTATGTCTTTTGGACGCGATGAAAAGCTCAAAGCATGTACGGACTCCATTATTCTTCGTGTAAAGTTGGGAAATATGACATGGTAAGATTAGTATTCGAAACTAGACATTATCCTGTTTTGAACCAATTACAGTCAGGTTTTTAAACTCCGAATAGGCAAATTTGTCCTGTTACCTCCCACATACCAGCATACATGGGTGGCGACAATCCTTACCTGGCTCATCTACCCGCACATATGCGAGGAGCAGGGTCATCTACCCCAAAGACCCAGAAAGACCATCCCCTGCATGGCTTTCTTCCTCGAAAAGTGACAGCTGCGCAGGTTCAGAAAGCTTTAGTGCGTAACTTGCTATCACGAGATGGGTCTTTCACCGATTTTTTTTTTCTTTTCTTCTGTTATCAAGGAAAGTGATGTCAACCCTTTCACCAATAACCCTCTTAGCAGCCAGTACAAAAATATCTTGGAGTCTAGAAAGAAGCTCCCGGTATTCGCGCAAATGGATGAATTTTACAAGGCTGTGAGTCACTCATACTACTGTTGTGGAGGAATGTCAGAGAATTGGTGTTAGAGAGCCTTGTTAACGCTTTTGCGTCACACCGGAGCGTGCAATTTGCTCCTTTGTCGAACAGGTGCCTATGCATGTCACGCGCACGCCTTTTCTTCATGCTCAGCATTTCTCCAGGATTTCTAGCCTCCGTTTTTTAAAATTTCATAACATTGATTTCTGATGGCATCCAAAGTTTTCGAAAAACCAGGTTATGATCATGGTTGGAGAAACAGGCTCCGGGAAAACTACCCAGTAGGCTAAAAATCCGATTATTCTCAGACAACCATTAAACTGACTTTTCGTTTCACAGAATCCCACAATTCGCTGCGTATTCTGACTTACCCCATACCAAGGGTAAAATGATTGCTTGTACACAGCCACGAAGGGTGGCTGCGATGTCCGTAGCAAAGCGTGTTGCTGATGAGATGGACGGTGAGCCCACAACATGATCGTTAAGATGCTCTGACCTAATAGCATGCTAGTCCCTCTTGGGAAGCAGGTCGGATATTCCATTCGGTTTGAAGATATGACCGAGCATGGTACTACTTTCTTGAAGTACATGACGGATGGAATGTTACTTCGGGAAGCAATGAATGATCCGCTTTTGGAACGCTATTCCACAATCATCCTTGACGAAGCTCACGAACGTACTCTGGCGACTGATATTCTCATGGGTCTCCTCAAAAAGGTCGCAAAACAACGATCTGACCTGAAACTCATTGTCATGAGTGCGACACTAGATGCACTCAAATTCCAGAAGTACTTCGGTTTGACAGCGGACAAGCCTGCCCCTCTCTTTAAAGTGCCAGGTCGGACGCATCCCGTAGAGGTGTTTTACACACAGGAACCAGAACCGGATTATGTAGAAGCTGCTATCAGAACCGTACTCATGATTCATCGGGCGGAAGACCCTGGGGATATCTTGCTATTCTTGACTGGTGAAGAAGAGATCGAGGATGCATGTCGGAAGATCAAACTTGAAGCCGACGATCTTCTTAATAATAGCGCTGATTCGGTTGGCCCGCTTGTATGCATTCCTCTATACTCGTCTCTTCCTCCACAACAGCAACAGCGCATATTCGATCCTGCACCCCAATCCCGAACTCCTGATGGACCTCCGGGACGGAAAATCGTCGTCTCAACAAACATTGCGGAGACGTCATTAACCATTGACGGCATAGTATACGTCGTGGATCCTGGTTTTTCCAAACAGAAGGTGTACAACCCTCGCATACGTGTAGAAAGTTTGTTGGTATCCCCCATCTCGAAGGCGTCCGCGCAGCAGCGAGCAGGACGCGCTGGCCGCACAAGGCCTGGAAAATGTTTCAGGCTGTATACGGAGAAAGATTTCATGAATGAACTAGAAGAACAAACATATCCAGAGATCTTGCGAAGCAATTTGGCAAACACAGTTCTCGAACTTGTCAAGTTGGGAATCAAAGTATGCACCTCCCTATCGTATGCCTGTCTAGTGTGTTCTAATTGCGAACCCAGGATCTCGTACGATTTGACTACGTAGTAAGCTGTGTTGGCGATTTTGAATGTACTATTATTTATTCCTTGGTTAGGATGCTCCAGCCCCGGAAACTCTTATGCGAGCTTTAGAATTATTAAATTATCTTTCGGCTTTGGACGATGACGGGAACTTGACTGCTTTGGGTGGCATGATGGCGGAGTTCCCTCTCGATCCCCAGGTTCGTTGTTCGTCCTTGCTATGAGTTCTCATTATTTATGCCCAGAAATGCAGCTAGCGAAGATGCTTATTGTCAGCCCCGAGTTTAAGTGCAGTAATGAAATTCTCACGTTGGTTGCAATGCTTTCTGGTGAGTCCTACACTTATGGCATTGATCTTGAAATTGAGGTTCAACCACCACCAGTTCCGAACGTGTGGATCCGTCCAAACAATATGCGAAAAGAGGCAGATGCTGCAAAGGCATTACTCTCAGTCCCCGGCGGTGACCATCTCACGCTCCTCAATGTTTACAACAGCTATCGCGAGAGTAAGTTATGGTTTTGTATAGATGATCGTTTACTAATTTTTATCACAGACCAGCACAATAAAAATTGGACATGGCAAAATTACCTATCCCAAAGAGCGCTTTCTCAAGCCGACAATGTCCGGGCACAATTACTCCGCACGATGGAACGGTTCGAGATCGATATTGTATCGACCCAAGATACACGTACATTCTACACCAACATACAGAAGGCATTAGTCTGTGGCTTTTTCATGCAGGTGGCCCACAGGGAGGGTGAGAAGGATAGTTACACCACGGTCAAAGACAACCAGGCATGAATCTATATCTTTTTTTTCGCGACTATGGACGTGTGTACTCATGCATCAAATAGGTGGTAGCGCTGCATCCGTCATGTGGGCTTGATTCTCAGCCAGAATGGGTGCTCTTCAACGAGTTCGTTCTTACGACTCGACCCTTCATCCGTACTGTCACCGAAGTGCGAGCTGAGTGGCAAGTTCATCCTTGCTTTTTGCACGATATCTTCGCTATCCTTATAACCACTCCACCGTTTCAGGTTGCTTGAGTTTGCGGGCAATTACTTTGACGTGCCGAGCTTCCCAGCTGGTGAATCTAAACGGGCATTAGAACGTGTCCTAAAAAACAAGACGTCTGGCAAAGTTATGAAGAGAGTAGACAGCGAGGGTGATAAGAGGGCTAAGAAGCGTAAGAAAACCTGATTCCTTTTTACCTTCCCTATCATATTGGGGTAATGTGGGTGAATGTAACTATTGTCATTAGATCATGTTCATATGTATGTTGTCTTCTATTTAACTCGGCTACAATGATACCCGATCCGAATCCACTCTCCCAGGTATTCCTCCCAATGCCAACTTTCAACTACCAGGTTTCTCCCTCTAGAGTGCTCCGGACGTCAGATGAACGATTTAATGACCTTCCGGACTTTCCGTACACTCCTCGCTATGGATATCTCCAAGGCTTGCGCTACGCATTCATTGACGAAACCTCTGGAGTCTACTTCAACGGCCGAGAGCTCTCTTCTTCAGAAATAAGAGATGTACCGGTTGGTGACATTCAATGGGAAACTTACTTGTGCCTTCAGTGAGTTTCAAAGAGAGATCAGTTTTTTTTTTGGTTTACCAGTCACTATAATTTTAACCTACATGGTCGGCTAGCGGACAGCCCACTTGGTCGTACTTGTATCGTCGAATGATACCAGTGTTTTTGTCTCATCCTTCAAATAAAAAGAACAAGTATATCCGTCGCCGGATCCTTGCCCCAGACTTTTTTGGCTGCGGTCGATCAGACAAGGTAGGTAACTTTCTCTGAGGTTCATGGTACCACATATATATATACCTATGCAAAATCTTTCAGCCCGTCGATGACGGTTTCTATACCTGGGATATGCATCTTGGGTTTCTTGTCCATTGTCAGTGTTGCTTAGATAGTACGAGTGCCATAGAGTCAAAGATATATTATAGTCGTCCGTCGTCACATCGTCCTGGAGGGGCTTGAACGAGGCGATGTTATTGGCGTCGTACAGGGTCTGTCATTCCACTACTCAGCCTAATTCGTCTGATCGAACTCCTCTACCTGTAGATTGGGGTGAGTTTAGGAGTGTAACTTACGGTCAAGTCGCGCGGGTTGACGTTGAGGCACGATATAGGCGGACTCCTAGGCCTCACGTTGCCTCCCATATTTCCCAATTTGTTCACCCATCTCCTTGTGATGAACACCAGCCTCGGGCTAGGAAAGCGCCCAAGTGAAGGCTGGATTGACTTTTATAATTTCATCAAAAGAAGTCCCGATGTCAAAGTTGGCCCTCTCATCGCAAGAGGGACAAGGCACCTGACTGCAAAAGAAATTGCCGCATATGATGCTCCGCATCCGGACCAACAGAGCAAGGTTTTTCTCGCTTTTCTTGAAGCTTGATTTGGTTGCGGGCTGATTTTTTCAATTTTTCTATTCATTTCAAAGGCTAGCGTCCGGCGATTTCCTGAGATCGTTCCCAGAGAGCCTAACATGCCTGGCGTGGCTTCGTCGTACGCTGCACTCTCGTATTATAACCGTTTACTTCCTTCCCAGCTTCGAGTGTTTGTGGCCATTGGTCTCCAGGACCCCGTGTTGGGTGAAACCGTCGTGGAGTCCCTTATAAGAATCGCATTTTCTTCCATTGGAACATTTGTGTTGAAGGTTCCGGAGGCAGGGCACTTTGTTCAAGAATGGGGTGGTCCAATTGCTCAAAAGGCCATGGATGCCTGGTCCATCCCACAAGGTCAGGAAGGGGAGGTTCAGATACAAGGAGTCCAATGGAGGGCTCCTAAAGAGCCTTCGCCTCGTCCCAGATTATAATATATGCAAGGAAAGAGAAGAAAGGCCATAAAGGATAAATTTTTCATGTATTCACTCACATGTATAACCAACCAGTATTATGATGTATGGATTTCTCCGAACTGTGTACTGTGACAAACTAGTCTCCCCCAAGGCAGGAGTAGGTGCCAGTTAGGTATTTACTAAGATAGTCTGAAGTCTGAAGGCAGACCTAAAATTTTAACTCCGACTGCGCTCCCATGTCGCTCAAAGTCCCAAAAGCAAATAATATTCAGCTGTTCAAAGATGGGTACAAAGTGTGTATTGTATGCTGTTGTTGAACTGTAATGGTCCTAATATATTTTCCTATTAAGCAATTGCAAGGCCTTGAGGATGCTGTATTGCGCAACATTCAAGCGGTTGCAGAACTTTCGGACCTCGTCCGCACAAGTTTTGGTCCCAATGGTATGTGAGGTCTTGAATATAAACCGACAAAAACCTATGTTTGCTACCCACAGGCCGGAACAAACTCATCATAAATCATCTGGGGCGATTATTCGTTACGTCGGATGCTGCCACGATTATACGAGAGATCGAAGTAGTTCATCCTGCTGCAAAACTCCTGGTTATGGCTAGCCAGGCGCAAGAGTCTGAGGTGAGAAGCTTATATTTATGTATGATGCGTCTAACAGTCTCTAGATGGGCGACGGCACAAACTTTGTACTAATCCTTGCTGGAGAGCTTTTGAAGAAAGCTGAGCCGTTGCTTGTCATGGGTTTACATCCAAGCGAGGTCATTCTGGGCTACGAGCTGGCGAGCATTAAAGCATTAGCAGAACTGGAAAGTGAGTGCAACAAGCTGCTGTCTAGTAGAGGCATTAACCTTGTGTCTCTCTTGTAGCGCTTTCTGTACACACACTTCCCAGCCCTTTGACCCATGCATCGCTTACCCTTGCCTTAAAACCCCCCATTGGTTCAAAGCAGTATGGTTCAGAGGACATTTTGGCATCGTTAGTTGCGGAGGCCGCTTTAGTCGTCATGCCCCCAAATCCAAAAAACTTTAACGTGGATAACGTACGCGTAGTGAAGATCATGGGTGGCAGTCTTTCAGAGAGCAGAGTGGTTCGGGGCATGGTGTTTGGCCGGGAGCCGGAAGGTAAGAACCTTTTCCTAGAATGGCCTTAGTACGTGATTTGAACGGCAACCATCTCAGGGATTGTGAAGAAAGCCACAAAGGCTAAGGTTGCAGTCTTCACTTGCGGCTTGGACGTCGCACAGACAGAGACAAAAGGGACTGTCTTATTAAAAAATGCTGACGAGATGCTGAACTTTACTCGTGGTGAGGAAAAGCAAATGGAAAAAGTTTGTGTTTCTAGATTACTTCTAAAACACTCTCAGTCTCACATCTTCCTCCGGTTTAGATTATCAAAGAAATTGCAGACTCTGGTGTCAAAGTTATCATCGCAGGCTCATCTGTGGGCGAGCTCGCACTGCACTATCTCAATCGCATGTCAATTGTGGTTGTCAAAGTTTTGTCAAAGTTTGACCTCCGACGTCTTTGCCGTGTTGTGAATGCCACACCACTGGCACGTATGGGTGCTCCAACTCCGGAAGAGGCGGGCTTCGTAGATGTGCTGGAGTGTATTGAAGTGGGTGGAGACCGCGTCACAGTTCTTCGACAGCTCTCGGACGAGGAGCGCAATGACAATGCAACAGTTGGTGAAAAATCACGTACTTCAACCATCGTGCTCCGCGGTGCAACTCAAAATTCCCTGGATGATCTTGAGCGTGCTGTTGATGATGGTGTCAATGTGCTCAAGGCTTTACTGAAGGATGCGCGGCTTGTTCCTGGAGCAGGTGCCACAGAATTGGAGCTCGCAAAACGTGTCGAGGCATACGGCAGTAGTTTGAGGGGTTTGAGTCAGCATGCTGTGCGAAAGTATGCAACTGCCCTCGAGGTTGTACCACGGACACTTGCTGAAAATGCCTTGGGTGGAGCCGAGGGAAACGAGGTGCTTGGGAAATTATGGACAAGGCATAACAGCGGACAGGAGGGAGCTTCAGCATGGGGGGTGGACATTGAGGCATGTATATTTTATACTGTCCTGCGCTTTTTAGACTTAGGTCGTCTTCCAGGTTGACTCGGGCTCCGATGGAACTCTTTTGGCCCCTTCGGTTGACATTTACGATACCCTAGCAGCTAAATCTTGGGGTATTCGACTCGCCACAGAAGCAGCGATTTCGGTGCTTAGTGTTGACAGTATCATCATGAGCAAGCCTGCAGGTGGTCCAAAGATACCACAGCAGGCTAGTAATTGGGACGAAGACTGAGGGTGTTGAGTAGCAGTTGCTGGTATTGAGTATGTTGTAATACCGTATCTTCAAGAAAAATAATCCAGACTAGAGATTGGCCATAAAGCCAATCAGTCAAAGTTCACCCAGTACTCTCTGGAATACCCATTTTTGATCTGACGGACTGTAAATCGACGGGAAATATGGTTCAAGTTATCTTTACTGGTCGGCGTGATGGGGCAACTCTTCCCACCTGTTCGTTTCAATACAGAGAAATTGGTGATTACTTATATAGTATTAGAATTTTATCTTCAAAACGTGAGACCGACATAATGTGGTAAACACGCTTGCGTAATCAGTCTGCTTGCGCGTCGCGTCCCAAGAGCCTTCTTATTACCTTTCATTCATGGATCACTTCCCAACCAACTGGGGTCGCCCGGTGTGTATCTGCCTCCAGAATTTCATTACTACAATGACTGCTCATGTGCAACTATCAATTCGCAGAGAAACGACGCTATTGACGCGTATAACACATATCCGTTGCACGCACGTCCTCAGCCTAAAGATGCATTTGCAGAAGGTGTTCAACATACACAGTGCGTCTCATTTTTACTTATTCTGTTACCTAGTTATATTTTTTGATGTGTCAGACAACCCATCGTAACTGGTACATCCGTGCTGGCTATCAAATACAAGGATGGCATAATGATGGCAGCCGACACACTAGGTTTGTTTGAGTAATTATACCAGCATTCTAGAACCTCACGGGCATTGTATTGTGTTTGTGTTTGGTTTCGTAAGCTTCATATGGCTCGTTGGCGCGATTCAAGGACGTGGGGCGACTACACAAGGTCGGAGACTACACGGTTCTCGGGGCAGGTGGAGACATGAGTGACTTTCAATACTTGCAAGCATTGCTTGACGATCTTATGTTTGTGGCCATTTACCTACCTTTGAGCGATACTTAGTTACCTTTGCACAGGGTCGACGAGTTTAATGAGGCCGATGGCCACAAACTTGGACCTAACGAAATCTTCGAATACCTCAGTCGAGTCATGTACGCTCGTCGCTCTAAATTCAACCCATTATGGAATTCTCTTCTCGTTGGTGGTTACAAAGACGGGAAGAGGTAATCACATTTAGTGATCATATTGGAATATTGGCATTCACAATTATGGAATTCATTTAGTTTTTTGGCGTATGTTGACCTATTAGGCACGACGTATACTGCCTCCACAATCGCCACTGGTTATGGTGCCTTCATTGCACAGCCACTTCTTCGCAAAGCGGTCGAAGGCTTCGAAGACACACTCACGGAAGAGCAGGCGCAGCGGATTATAGAAGATAGCCTAAAGGTATTATTCTACCGTGATGCTCGTAGTTTGAACAAGGTCAGTCTACAACAAGACTTGCTTGATAGCTGCCAAGCTTATTTTTGGCCTTAGTATCAAATTGCAACGGTGACTGCCACTGGAATTCATATTTCCGGTACACTGTCTGCAGAGACAGAATGGAACTTTGCAGAAAATATCAGGGGTTATGGGCCTCAGACACAATAGGCAGATTGAAGCATGTGATGATAAATGGGTGTATCTTAAATAATGAAAGCAAAGCTCATATGCGGCAGTAGAAGGGGTGCTGTGCTGTCTGAATTCCAAGATGAAGATGTTTCCAAGTTTATTGATAGTGAATAATTATTAGCTTGGCAGATAATGTCTGTAGGTCAACAATCCGATGTAACACAGGAACATGCACAAACAGATTGTATCTGAAACATGAGTTGTGCATATTTCTTCAACTCCCATTCATGTGCACAAAGCGACTACTTTTTTAATGGTGACGAAGTGGTACGATTTCCTGGCTTGAATCGGATAGCGTTTGGTCTACCGGTGCCAGTGATGTCCCATTTACCAAACAAGAGACTGGAAATTTAAGAATCGATGGATCAATGGGTCAGCTCTGTCGTGAAACATGACTGTAAAACGCACTCGAAGAGGGCCATAATTGTCCACTTGCGGTTATCAGCCTCAGGGAACACAAGGGAACGGGGACCGTAGAAGACCTGAGAAGTAGCTCGAATGTGTTCATGCTCGTATACGGTATTTCATGAACAGGTCTTACCTCATCATCCACCTCCTCTGACTTCCGAGGAAGACAGTGTAGGAATTTCCAGTTTTCGGAGGCGCCACCTTCGCGGCAGAGGGCTTCGGTGACTTGATAGCCCTGAAAATCTTGTATGCGTTGTGCTTTCTCGGCTTCTTGGCCCATTGAAACCCTATGCATATTTAGTGTGAATAATCGATCGGTTTATGTTTGTAAGTGCCGACCAGGTATCAGTTACAACGACGTCTGCGCCATTAACAGCCTCTCGAGGATCAGAACTCCACGATATGCTTTCTCCACACTCAAGCTGCGTCACTCGGGCCCACACCGAGTCTGGACATTGGTACTTAGCATCTGGCGGGGTTGCAACACGAATTTTGTGCCCAAACCGAGGATATGTGACGAGCATGTCATGGAGAACATTCGTCGAGTCCCCCAAATACGCTATGGTCAAGGGTCGGAGGGTCGGAAGTGTGGTGAAAAAGGGCTTTTTCTCCCGTGTGCCGTCATCAGCTTTCTTGGCGGCCTGTTCACCTTCTGATGCAGATTCAGATGCAGTTACTGAGGCCTCTGGAGACGGAGCTCCGAAGGCCGCAGCGTGCTCATGCAGAGTCAACAGATCTGCAAGGATCTGCGTAGGGTGCCACAGAGAAGACAAAGCATTCAGCACCGGTACAGGCGAATGTTTTGTCATTTCCTAAATAAAATTCAGGCTCAAGTTCATGTGCACAAAAAAGAATATGCAAACCTCAATCTCGGAATGGTCCCCGACTCTTGCAAATATGCCTTGACACATTCCTCCAATAACGCGGACAGAGTCGCGCAAATTTTCATTGACTCCAAGTTGGATATCATCCCTACCCAAAAATAGAGCTCGACCACCGAGCAACTCTGACGCGGTCTCGGCCGAAAGGCGCGTGCGCGTACTCCGTTTTGAAAACACCAACGCAATGCTTTTATTGAAGAGCGACTGAGAGGGGAGACGGAGCCTTGGAGGTAGCCTTTGCGGCGCGAGCCATGGCAATGACGTCTGCTTGAGTGCAAGAGAATGTTGAAGGATTCTAGTTATTTGGGGGACCGTAAGGTCAGCAAGAGTAAGGAGATGTGGAAC
>QFEC01014738.1:2482-13207 GCA_003316585.1 Gomphus bonarii | reverse complement strand
CAGGAGGTGCCAGGGTGCAGGTGATAGAAGTCAGCAATGAGGTCAGGAGCCTGGACATCATTTTCATTCTCCCAGGAGTTCTCCTCATAGCCATAACCCTTCCATTTGATGAGGAATTGCAACTGATTCACCCTCATTCAGCTATTGAGTACTTGCTCAACCTCAAAGTGTTTCTTGTCATTGCATAGGACTGGTTGCAGTGGGGGGGATTGGTGTCTGCCTGGAATTGGGTTGGCCAGTGCCAAGGTGAGTTTAACAACCAGGAAGATGGGGTGGAGGAAACTTAAGCCCTTTGGGGGCTGGAGGTGGTATGTGTGAGACCCGACTTGTTCTTTGATAAGGTAGGGGCCAAGCCACCTATGTGCCAGTTTTTAGACAGTTGGTTGGTCTGGATGTCACTTGCATCGATGTATACCTTGTCACCCAGTACAAACCTCGGGGTCAGCTGGTTCCAGCAGTCATAATAAGTTGCCATGTCCTTCTTTGCTTTCATAAGGGCTCCCTTTGCCTCAGGGAGCACACCTTCCATCCACTTTTTGAACTTATCCATGGATTCGAGCCTAGACAGGGGTTGGTGTGGTTCAGAACCCATGCCGGGGTGATGACCCATGTCAAGTAGGAACTGCAATTCTCAGGTTGAAGCATGAATGTGGTTATTATACTGAAACTCAGCTAGGGGCAGGAGGTTGTCCCAGTTGTCCTGCCTCTCATTGATGAGGAGATGAAGGTACTGCTCTTGTTCTTGGTTCACCCATTCAGTTTGCCCCTCTGTCTGAGGGTGATAGGCTGTAAAGGCCACCAGATGAATGCCCAACAAGCAATAGAGTTCTTGGGTAAACTCACAGACAAATTGCACTCCTTGGTCAGATACTACCACCCTCAGCAGGCCATGTAGCTTCCACATGTGATGTAAGAAGAGCCACACTGCACTGGCTGTGGTAACAGTCGTGTGGGTTGGCACAAAGTGCACTCACTTGGACACCGAGTCTACTATATTCATTACATTGTCATACCCATGTGCATCAGGCAGTTCTACCACAAAGTCTATGCTTATCATGTCCCATCACACTTTGGGGACCAGGAGTGGGTGAAGCTCACCGATGGGGCACTGTCTCTGGGCTTTTGTCATAAACACAGGTCACACATCTTAGTATACTCACTGACATACTGAGACATGTTGGGCCGCCAGTATTTCTGGAGATGAGCTCTAGAGTCTTCCAACAGCTGGGATGACCAGCAATCTTAGAGTCATGGTGCTGGGCTATGGTCCATCATCGGAGGTCTTTCACATCTGGGACATATGCCTTGCCCTGGAAGGTTAGCAATCTGTCAGCTTCAGCCCATTCAGCTGAGACAAGCAACTTCCCTCCCACTTCCCGCAGCTTCTGAACCACTTTTTCCACCTTGTTCTCCAACACTTCCTTGCCAAATGCTTTCTTCAGATCTCAGGTGATCTCCTGCTCCTCTCCCTCCAATGTGAGTCCTTCAAGGGCCTGTACCATGAACAGCTCAGGATTCAGCAGGACCAGATTGCTGTTATTTCCAGCTCCTGAGCCATGGTCTGGACACTGCAATAATGCATCAGACTTCCCCATTGTTACTCCCGGTTGGTGCTGTAGGTCAAAGTTGAAGCACAAGAGGTAAAGTGACCAGTGAGTCTGTCACTGGTTCAGCCTCTTCAAAGTCCAAAAGTACTCAAAGTTTTTGTGGTTGGTCTAGATCTTGACATGGTGCCTTGCACCTTCAAGGAAATGCCTCCACTCCTCCAAGGCCCAGATGATTGTGAGCATCTCTTTATCATGGATCTCATAGTTCCTCTCCACCAGTGAGAGACTCTTCAAGTAGAAGGTGATCGGGTGCCACTTGCCAACTTTGGGTGATTGCTGTGAGAGGACCACTCCTGTAGTTATGTTGGAACTGTCCACTTCCACTTGGTAGGGTTGGCTGCTGTCAGTGAAGCAGAGAATGGGTGTAGTCATGAACCTTCTTTTGAGCCCTTTGAAAGCTGCCTGCTCCACATTACCCCAAGACCACTTCACATCCTTCTTTATGAGCTCAAACAATGGCCTGGCATGGTGTAAGAACCCTTCCATGAATATTTGGTAGAAGTTAGCAAAGCTGAGAAGGCCTGAATCTCCTTTTGGTTAGATGGAGTTGGCCAGCCCATAATGTCCACTACCTTGACTGGGTCCATCTCCACCTTCCCATGGGATATGATGAGCTCCAGGTACTTGATCCTCATCTATTTGAATTTGCACTTTTCTGGCCAAAGGTAGAGCTTGTGGGCCCTCAGCCATTCAAGGACCTCCCAGATGACCTGACAGTGTTCTTTGAGAGTGTTGGTGAAGATGAGGATATCATCCAGGTATACACACACGTGTCCTTCCATGATGAGATCCTGGAAGATGTCATTCATCATGGTCTGGAATGTTGCCAGACTATTGGTGAGGCCAAAAAACATGATGAGGGGCTCAAAAAGACCTTGGTTTATTTGGCAGACTGCCTTCCATTTGTCTCCTTCCTTGATCTGCATGTTAGTGAACCCCCACCATACATCTAACTTGGTGAAGAACTTGGTCCCCTGGAGCTGTGCAATGAGTTCTGAGATGATGGGGAGGGGGTAGTGGTTCTTCACTGTCATTGCATTGAGCACTCAATAGTCCTGGAATAGTTGCAGGAATCCATCCTTCTTCTTGATAAAGAATACAGGGCTTCCCATAGGAGACTTTGAGGGGTGGATGTGACCTGTGTGGAGGTTCTCCTGTAGGAACTCATCTAGCTCCTTGTTGACAAGTAATCCTTAGTGTTAAGTTGAACACTAAGTCTCTTTTGTATCTACCTGTTGACAAGTAATCTACAGTAGGTCATTAGCAGAACTGAACTACAAGAAAGGTAGGTGCTTACCCTTAGTGTTAAGTCGAACACTAAGGGGAAGACTACTATAGTACAATGCTATATATACTAATGACAGCCACAGTTCCAAAGTTCCATTGCCAAATGGAGAAAGGTCATGTGACCTTATGTGGCTTGTGTGCAACACTTACTGTAGTACATAGATGTTACTTATTAGATAGTGAGATGGAAGACCTCAACACTCCTGCTGCTCACTCAGAGAGAGTGGGTACACCTTGCACACTGAGAGCTTCATGCTGGGTTCCAGTTCTATTGCATGGTCCCATGTCCTCAGCTCAGGAAGGGAATCAAAGGATTCTTTCTCAAAGATGTTGCCAAAGTCTTGTTAGATCCTAGATTTCCTCTGACAAATATCTGCCCTTAGTGCCCATTTATCATTCATTTCTGTGCCCCTCCAGATCAATCTCAGCCCTCCAGACAGATCTTTCTCCTCTGTTGTACTCCACAACACAGACACCCTCCACGTGACCTCTGCACACTCTGCACTCCATCCCTGTCATCCCTGCCACATCATCACTCCAATATATGGACCTCCATGTCACCTCTTCTATTATCTTCTACATCATCTTCTAGTATGTTCTATAGCTCCACATGCCCCATCTCTCATTTATCATCCCTGCATCCTAGTATAGTAACTCCTCCATATTCGGATGACCCTGCTCCATATTAATCCCACACTCTGAATGTATTTAAACCTCCATGTATTCGTAGCTAGTTCCCTAGTTTGAATATCAATTTAGTCTTCCCTCATTACCTCCATTCTCACTCCACAACTCCACTCCAACAGCTCTGTAAATTCAAGGACATGATGATGTAAGAGGGAACAACACATAAGTTGAAGCCAAGTCCTTTTGACTCCATACCCTGGCTCAAAATAACAATTCGACCACTCCAGACCACCCTATACAAGACGTCTCTGACTCCAGACTTAACAGTATATTTGAACTCTCACTCTTCATCATCTATGAAATGTAGCACTCGAAGCAATCTACAAGCTGGTACCCTTGGAACCATTTCAGAAGCATCTGTATGCCATATACCTAACGTCCCAGCTATGCTCCCAAGTACTCACTCACCCCTAACCCCACTTATCCCCAAAAACCCCATACAAGCACAATATCTGGACATGCCCGATCATCCCAACACACCCTCTGATCACAACCCCCTGCAATCTCCATCCAATCTGTTCTTGACTATTCCCATGAGAATTATATCCAGACCTGGACATAAAGTGGCTGATGTACCAATCACACTCCTGAATGTTATATATGCACCAAATCTCCAGACAAACTTACTGTCAGTTGGGAAAATGGCTGAAGCAGGTGTGAACACAATCTTCATGAATGAAATGTCTTACTTGACATACAAAAACAAAACCATTGCATATGGGATGAAAGAGAAGACTTTATTCATTTATATGGCAGTTCCACTCAAAGAAAGCACACAGGAGACTGCCAAATTGTCAAAAGAAACATCACAAATGGTATTATGGCACCACAGATTAGCTCACATGAGTTACAGTACCCTACAATCCATGAAATGACTGCATACAGTCAATGGGTACTACCTGGATGTCCACTCTGGCCCTGTGCCTCAGTGTATAAGCTGTCCATTTGGAAAACAGATACAATCTTCATTCAATCACACTGAGAAAATACCTACTGACATTGGAGACCTAGTAGTCTCAGATGTATGTGGCCCATTTGAACTATCCATCATTGGATACAAATATTTCATCATCTGGATCAACTGCAAGTCCAGATTCACCACCTTGGACTTTCTCAAGAACAAAGGATGTAAAACTATCACAGAATTGTTCAAGAAGTACATGGCATGGATACTATGACAGAAGAAAATCCAAATCAAGAAGATCAGGACTGACAACAGTGGAGAATATACAGGAAAAGAATTCCTGGATATATGCACTAAGTTTGGGATTATTCATGAAACTACTCCCCCATACACACCAGAGCTGAATGGTATCACTGAGAGATATAACAGAACATTACAAGAAGGTGCCCTGACCCTACAACATGAAGCAGACCTTTCAAACAAGTTTTGGGTCTCAACCATTCACACAGTTAACTTCATCAGAAACAGAGTATTGCACAGCCAAATAAACCAGTCCCCACACAAATTATTCTGGGAAATAAAACCAACAATAAATTAGGTCAGAACTTATGGCTGCAAATGTTGGGCACTCATACCCAAAGTCATCAGAAGAAAAGGAGAGTACAGATAAGTCAAAGGGATATTCATTAGCTACTACGATGACTCCAATGCCTACAAAGTTTGGATCACTCTTACATGATCAATCATTAAAGCCAGAGACATTATATTTGATGAGTCCAATCATATAGAGAGAATAACTATCCATGATACAGATGACAATGACCTCCCAGAACTCTGGACCAAAGAAACCTGGATCACTATCATCCCCACTCAATCTCCAGGAATCAATTCTGACTGGATAGATGACACAGATAAGATCCCAGATGAGCAGAACACAGACCCACAACAAATCCCTGAAACCAAAGCAGGAGAAGAAGAGGAAGTTGAAAATTCCAGCAACACAGAGGTAGAATGAGCACCCAAGGACTTTGAGAAGCACCCTTGGCTTGATCCATCAAACACCTCTTACAGGAGAGGAAAGAGAAGAACAGCTCTAATGGCTGAGATATCTGACATTGCTAACGGATTCTCTGAACTAGAACAGACTGAGTCAGCCTTTGTTGTTCTAGCCAAGGATGAGCTGGCTAACTACAAAGCAGCTATGAACTCACCAGAAGCTGAGCAATGGCAGGTAGCATGTAGAAATGAGTATAACATCCTTTTAGACTACAAAACATGGACACTAGTTGACAAACCACCTGACATCAACTTAGTAGGCAGCAGGTTGACATTCTGAGTGAAACGAGACAACCTTGGATTGACAAGTTCAAATCCAGGCTAGTTGCACAAGGATTCTCACAGGTCCCAGGACTCAATTTCAATGAAAAATATTCACCCACAATCAGATTCACATCTATTCAACTCATCCTCACCCTTGCTTCAAAGTACAATCTTGAACTCAGACATATTGATGTAAAAGGTGCTTATCTTAATGGGAAACTAGAAGATGACATATATACATATGTGTCAACCAGAAGGGTTTATAGAGGAAGGAAAGGAAAACATGGTATGCAAATTGAACAAAGGCATATATGGACTAAAACAATTGGGGAGAGTCTGGCATCACATGTTGAGGAAAGAATTAACAGGCATAGGTTTTTAACTGGGAGAGGCAGACACAACTGTCTACTTTCAATTTGGCACCAAAGGAGAGGTAGAGATAGCTGGTTGGTACATGGACGATGGACTCCTGGCATCTACCTCAGCCTCCCTGATGTCTAAAATGGTTAATGACATCGAGGGGAGCTTCGAGATATCAGATCTAGGAGAGCTGACCTGATTATTGGGCATGAAGATACATAAGAACAGAGAACTAGGTACCATACACTTGTCCCAACCATCCTTCATAAACACCATTGCAAAACAATTTGACATCACACCCAGAAGACAAATATCATCACCCATAGACCCCCTCATCGAACTTCGAGTGGAGAGTACCACATCCAAGAACACAATGGACATCAGGTATGCATCATTAATTGGCAGTATAAACTACTGTGTGCAATAGCCTCATGCCCTGATATCTTATACACCACGAATAAATGCATGCAATTCACTTCCAACCCCATAGTTATACATTGGGAAGCAGCCAGATGCATTGTTTGATATCTACTCTACATGAGAGACTATGGAATTCTTTACTCTTCAGAGGGCAAAGGTATAGAAGGTTATGGACACAACCTAGACAGCTACATGGACTCTGACTATGCAGGAGACATCAATGACAGAAAATTCACTACAGGATGGGTTTTCACATTCAATGGCTTGCCCATATCTTGGGCATTGAAGAAACAAAACCTGGTAACAAGATCCTCGATGGAGGCTGAATTTATTGCAGGTTCATGGCAGCAGCTAAAGGGATATGGCTTATACAACTCAGAAGAGACTTCCACCATCATTCCTGCCTATCCCCCTATTCACCAATAACCAATCCATCATCACATTCACCAAAAATGACATCAGTAACTCCAGAACAAAACACATTGACACACACTACTTCTACACAAAGGATCAGATCGCTGCCAGAAATATCAAGCTCCACTACATCCCCACTCTTGACAATCCAGCAGACATTCTTACCAAGGTGTTATCTTCTCACAAACATGTTCAACTCCTATCCTCCCTAGGTGTCAAACAGTTTGAAGGGGCATGTTATAGATAAAGGAATAAAGGATGCCATTCTATATGGATACATAACTAAAACAACCAAAAAAATAGATACAAAGAGGAATTAGTACAAAAACAGTAGCTATATGCATGGTAAATTAAAGATAACTAAAATACAAAGCCAATATAAAAAGAATCTCATCAGTAGCTACATTTCCCATCGTTTTATGAAATTTTTACTTGTATTACTAGTATGGGGCTCAGTTCATGGCGCTTTAGCGCCTCGGTGGCTAAAAGAGCAGGAAGCATGGGATGGAGATAGGGGATGATGAAGAGACTCTAGGAACAGTGGACACAGTGGGAATACATTGGAAATAAAATTAGAATGGAATGGAAGAGGTCTGTAGGAGTTTGGGACAAAGGGAAGGCCAAAATAGGTGCATATATGTCACCACCAAGGGATGCTGATTGATCTACAAGTCGTACAGCATGTTACTAGTATTGGGTACCATATGAGACATAAGAGGATTATAAAAGGAAGGATCTGAACAAGTTACAACCATCTTTTTCTATTTGCAATAGCCCAGGTATAGCATACATGACTGCCTAACTTCATACAGCACGGAAATCCATCGCTTCTCACCAGATACAGTTGTATTTCCTTTTTCTCTTCACTAGTAGCTCAGGGGACACAATATCTATAAGTACCACAACTGTTTGTAGTTAGTACTTTACTGGATAATTGTCTATCAATTATTCTCTCCTTGTCTGAACCGGCACTCAATCAGTTTAACTACTATCTCATTACTCTACCATTTCACACTCATTGTTTGAGTTCTGGATCACTCCAGATAGGTCTTAGTTATATCAGACTAGCTGCTCAGAAGTTTTGGAGCACTACAGACTGCAAATCCAATTGTTATTGGATTTACAGTGTTCCCAGAAATCAGTACCAAGCTCTCAGTACCAGCGCTAAAGTGCAGGGTTGACCAGATAGCCTCCAGAAGACTTTATTGCCAGCACAATAAAGCATTTATAGCTACACAAATTATAACATCACTAAGAAGTAGCTTAGGATACCCCTGAACCATCAAATCTCTGCCAGATAACCTTAACAGTATGTGTGACAATCAACGAGTCACCAAATATCTTGTGCTTCTTGGTATTCCATGCCACTATGGTTATGGACATCAACAAGTTGCACCTAGACATTAAAAGCACTCTCTGCTCTGACTCCATTACCTCCACCCACCTTGACAATCCCACAGGATGTTGGTCCATAGACTCTGAAGGATTCCTCCTCTTGGACAAATGCATTTACGTCCCTGATGTTGGTGACCTTCAACTCCACGTACTACAAGACAAGCATGACCACCCTATATCCAGACATTTTGGACAGAACCACATGCTCGAACTCATCCTTAGATACTATGTTTGGCCTGAGCTCCATACCTCCATTAAGTCCTATATTAAATCTTGTACTATTTGCATGCACTCTAAGTCACAGAGACATTGCCCCTATGGACTACTCAAGCAACTCCCTATCCCTGAATGTCCTTGGAACTCCATCTCCATGGACTTTATAGAAAAACTTCCGTCATCCTCTGGACACAACACCATCCTCATCATCATTGACAGACTCACCAAACAAACCATCTTCATCCCCATGTTACCTCCAACTGTGGTACAGAATTTGTATCCTCCTTCTTTTGATCCCTTGGAAAGGCTCTCGATATGAAGCTTCACTTCACCTCCAGATACCACCCTGAAGGTGACAGACAAACTGAACTGATGAACCAAATGCTGGAACAATACCTTCAAGTCTATTGCAACTACTAACAGGATAATTGGTCAGACCTCCTTCCCATTGTGGAATTTGCATACAACAATGCTCCAAACACCACCACTGGCATCTCACCCTTCTTTGCCAACAAGGGTCATCATCCCAATATCACCATACACCCTGAATGAGACCTCACCTCCTCAAGAGCACGAGACTTCACAGTAGACTTAGATGAACTCCACCAAGAACTCCACCAAACCATCTCTGACACCCAACAATGGTACTCCATATCCATGGACTGCCACCGGACTCCACCTCCGGAGTTCAAGATTGGCAACAAAGTCTTCATCAAATCAGATAATATTCATACTACTAGACCTTCTAAGAAACTATCTGAAAAGTATCTAGGTCCCTTTGAGATCATCACTCAAGTTGACTCCATCTCCTTCACCCTCCAACTTCCAGACAACATGCATGCAATACACCCCATCTTCCACATCTCCATGCTGGTACCATCCATGCCAAACAACTTCCCTAAATGAGTCACTCCACTTCAGCCTCCCATCATTATTGATGGTGAACCCAAATATGAGATCTCCAAAGTCCTCAACTCCAAGGTTGACAGACACCATGCTTGCCCCTTACTATACCTGGTCAAGTGGTCCAGATACGAGGGCATGGAGGACAAAACCTCCTGGCTCCCCACATCTGAACTTAGCAATGCATCTGAAGTTGTCTCAGATTTCCACAAGTCCTATCCTAACAAACCAGGACCTTGGCCCTTTACTCAGGGCACAACTTAGAAATTTTAAGCCTCAAAAAAAAAATTATATTAGGTTATACATCATTAAAAAAATCCATCCCCTGATCCCTCTCTGACCCATCCAGCTCCCTGAATAAGTCATCTGGAATCTCCAGCTCCAGCTCTAGGTTCTCCTCCGTCTCTGGCTCTGGATTCCCCTCTGCCCCATCTCCAAATTCCCACCGCATCACTTCCTCCTCACAGTCATTGAACCGTGTCAACTCCATGGCTATCTTGGTGATTCCCACCACCAATGTCCACATCAGTGGACCCATTTCATCCATCCAGGAGTCAAGACCGGGCCATAGTGACACCTCCACCTTCTGCTTCTTGGGTTGCACAACCTCCGGCTCCTCAGACTCCACCTGTACCTTCCACTTCCCACATGATACACCAGAGCAGCTCGCTCTGGGTCCCTCCTCTAAGTCCCCCACCACTTGCAAATCCTCTGGGTCTGCAATCACCTCTGGCACTGGGACACACTTGATCTTCCACTCCACGCAGTGGGAGCACAACGTGCCTCTCCCCACAGAAGGCCACTTGCATTCACCCCTGTGCCTCTGGCACTCCCTGCACTTCATGTGGACCTCTGGCCCCACCACCTGGTACATGTCAGGATCATTTACAATGTATGACAGACAGGTGGCTTCAAAAGATCCGAGACCCACCTGGTGACCCACCTCCCTAGTGTCTCTGGTCAGCCAGGCATTGTGGGAGTTCCACAGGATAATTTGTTCCTGCCTTCATTGCTTTTTTTTGCCATCCACTGCGATCAGATCCTGGCACTGCTTCCACTCTGCCTCCTTGGCCTCACAGAGCTCCCATGCCCAGAGCTCTCCCAGAGATAGTACTTCCACAATAATACTTGGATCCCTGGCTGGACCACTAGTTTCCACTACACAAGCAGCCTCATGGGCTGCCCACTCCTCTGCCTTCCGCTTTTCAAAAC
>QFEC01014710.1:0-11218 GCA_003316585.1 Gomphus bonarii | reverse complement strand
TGGGGCTTATTTTCAACAATATAGAGAATGAGTTGCCATAAGATATGCAACAATGTTGCACAAGGCATGGAAATGAGAATATAAGATATGGATGTAAGAATAGTAAAATATGAAAAGCGGGCATACATGCCTGTACATGTATGTACCAAGGGTAACTGAAGTGAAGTGAATGAGTAGAAGAGAATATAATGGAAGTGTGATGTACCAAACTGAACCAAATGTACTTGTAAGACTTATAAGACTTATGAGTCTATAACTTATAATATGGTATGCGGGGACTTCAGTCAGTATGGATGAGTGAACTGAGGCTTAGTAGATCATACTTTGACAATGTGCTGCACCATCCAGATCCCATAAGATCCCTAATTTCCAAGGGTGAGGTCTGACAAAAGACTTGGGGTAATCTTAGTTGATTTTCTGACTACAGAACTACTAATTTACATAAGTATTATATACTAAATTAGTATTTCAAATAGTCAGAATAATTTCAAATAAAAAGAATAAAAGGGTTTCCAGAATGGGAATTAAAACAAAGGTGAGGTGAAATATGGATGAGTAAGGATAAGGTTCAAGCAAGGTGTGTTACAAAGATTGATGTGCAAGGCAACATAAATGACTAAATAGAGAAAGAGTAACATGAGTGGAAAAATTAACCAAATAAAAGAAGTGATGAAAAGTGAGGTCTAGACTCTGAGGCTGAGTAAACATAGGGCTGAGCAGAATTACTTGAATAGGTGAAAGGATTACTTAATCATGATGACTAAGCAATAAGGGATTTCATGAGGTGAGATCCTAACAGTATTCCCTCCTTATGACTGAGCCCATGAGACTATGTAGTCAACCTTAGGCTGAAAATTGAGTCTGAAATTTCTCAGGTGAGACTGATATAAAAGGTAGGTGATGTGTGCAACATTTCATGTCCACTCCACCAGTAGCTGGCTCTAGTAAGCTTTCTCCCTCATTCAATGCAAATAAATTCATCTGGAACATTGTAGGCAAGAAACTCATCATTATGTGTGAATCTTGGATCAAGGGGTTGAAATACCAGAGTGACAAGGTGAGTAAGCAAGGTCCTCAGAACCTTGGATTGTACTGATCTTATCTTGTAGTATGCTTGCCTTCAACTGATGTACAACATCAGTCATGAAGGTAATTTGTTCATAGTGTACCACAATGTGAAATATACAGGAACCTTGATGAATCAGCATGGCACAATGCAAGGTGTGCTGAGCACCCTTGTACTACCTGGACCAAGTTTGAGAATACATGTCTCTGTTGGGTCATTGACCTGTATAGGGACATGGATCTTGAGATTTGTGTGTGGTGTTCAGTGTTCAGTGTGGGTTTCTCCATCAAGCAGAAGGTGAGGAGTGCGAGGGGGCTGAGGAGTCCTAAGAAGAGTTTGGGCAAGAATAAGCAGAAGGTGAGCAAGATGAGTGAGGGTGAGAAGTCAGATGAGATGAAGGAAGAGGGACCATCCAGGTAAACTCCTGAGGTAAGGCTGGCAAGGTTGCTACCTCCAACATTTACTCCACTCCCACCTCCATCATTTTTCATTTCCATCATTATCTGTTGGGAATAGTAATGGTACTAGGGTAATGTTAAGAACAGGCTGAGCTAAGTTCTTGGTAAAGTTGATGTGAGGCTATGACAATGAGCAAGGTTCAAAGTAGAGCTGGGCTTCAGCTTATGTGCTGTACCTTCCAGATCCTATACGATCCCTAATTTCCAAGGGCAAGGTCTGACAGAAAACTCAGGGTAATCTTAGTCAATTTTCTGACTACAGAACTACTAATTTACATACATATTATATATGAGATTAGTATTTCAAATAGTCAGGATGATTTCAAATCAAAAGAACAAAGGGGTTTCCAGAACAGGAATTAAAACAAAGGCAAGGTGAAACATGGGTGAGTAAGAATAAGGTTTGGGCAAGGTGTGTTACAAAGATTGTTGCGTGAGGCAACAAAAGATACTAGAATAGGAAGGTGTACCATGTGCAAAGAAACTAACCAAATAAATGAAGCAAGGTCTAGACTCTGAGCTGAGTAAACAAAGGGCTGAGAAGGATTACTCAGAAAGGTGAAAAGGTTACTTAATCATGATGACTAAGCAATTGGGGATCTCATGAGGTGAGATCCTAACAGTATCCCCCTCTTATGGCTGAGCCCACAAGGCTATGGTAGATAACCTTGGGCTGAAATTGAGTTTGAAAATTTCTTGGGCAAGGATCCTATAAAGGTGAAGTGTGAATGAGACATTCTCATGTCTACTTCACCAACCCCAGGCCCTAGTAATCTTCCCCCCTTGTTCAATGCTAACAAATTTATCTGGGAAATTGTAAGCAAACATCTGATAGACATGCACAAACCATGGATTGAGGGGTTGAGGTATCAGAGCAAAAAGATGAGTGAGCAAGGTTCTCAGAACCTCAGGTTTTACTGATATATTTTTTCATTTTTTTTTTAGTATGCTCAACTTCAACTGATGTACAACATCAGTCATGAGGGTGACTCTTTATTGCCTATCACAATGTGAAGTTTGCTGACTCTACAGATGACTTGAAATGGCACAATGCAGGGTGCTCCAAGTGCCCATGCACCAACTGCATGAAGTGAGAGAATATGTGTCTCTGTCAGGTCATTGACCTGTACAGGGAAGTGGATCTTGGTGCTTGTGTATGGTGTTCTGTGTTCCATGTGTGCTGCTCCATCAAGCAGAGGGTGAGGGGAGTGAGGGGGCCAAGGAGCCCCAAGAAAAATTCTGGTAGAGGCAAGGAGAAGGAAAATGAGGTGAGTGATGACAAGGTTGAGGATAAGGGTGAGGTTGAGGATAGGAGCAAGGATGAGGATTGTTATAGAAAACAGCCAATAAGTTCTTAGGAAATGATCTTCTCCTCCTACCCATGCTATCAAAATATTCATTGCAGCTTCAATTCTTCACCCCCTAGCCTAAAACTTCACAGTGCACCTTTAAATATGAATATAAAGATATTATAAATGAATCATGGCACATATATCCATCTTTTGGATATGTAATATTTTTTATATTGAATTTCCAATGCTTACAGGAGAATTAATTCCCCCCTGTTGTACTTCCAATTCCCTAATGCCCATGACTTGTTCCCCACATTTATATTAGCTAGTTAGTCACGAGAAAAATTCCCAACAGTATCCAGGATCATAGGATGGCATTTCTATTCATTTTCATCATGACCAAGCTTACAGGGGATCAAACTTCTTCCCCTGACCCCTATTTCTATTTCCAACCATTCCAAATCATTGCAAATGATTGATATTAGTTTACTTGTACAAAGCTACGATGTTTTGACACTATACAATATCTAGTTCTATCCCTTCACTGAGACAATATCTAGAAATATTGCTCTCTTTTATTCTGCTAGCCTCCCAGTCACAGATATTGCACCAGGAACAGTCCCTCGTGGATATATTGAAGCATAGGTATATTGTCTACCTATTATTGTTGTGTTCTAGTTGTTAGAACACCCCCAAAGCAATTATTTCCCCCTACCTGAAGGTTTGGAGTATTTTAAACTCTGCTTGGCGCATGCAGATTCACATGTCACACATACTAGTTAGTTCACCAAGATCTCCAAATCTCGAGTTTTTACTTTGAAATAAATTCCCTAAAATAACCATAAATACATTCCAAGATATCTAGTCAGTTTCCCAACAAGGATGTCATGATGCATACTCCTGAGGAGAGGCTGGCGAGGTCGCCACCTCCAACATTCACTCTACTTCCACCACCCCTGTTATCACCTTCTCCAGCAACTCCTTCACCTCCTCCAGCATGCTAACTTTTTCTTCCTTCCTTAACTCCTTTGCCACCCCCTCCACCACCAACACCTCAGGTCATGCCTCCTTCAGCACTGGCCCCAAACACCTTGCCTGTATTCACGCTAATGGATGTGATCAAGAATTTGAGTGAGGTTGTGGGGGGTCTCAAAAAGGAATATGTTGAGGTCAGAAAAGAGGTGGGTAGGCTAAGAGAAGAGGTGGCTGAGATCAGGGAGGGACTAGATGAGTTAAGGGAGCATAGGAGGGTTTATAGGAGGTTGGTTGAGGTCCAGTTGGAGAGGGAGAGGAGAAAAAATTTGGTAAGGTTGATGAGGACTGCCAGAGGTGTGGATAGACATGGGGAAGTTGTGGACTGGGAAGAGGGTTTGAGTAGTGATCAAGTATATAGGATGGGTAAAAGGTTCAAAAGATACCTGGGTGGATGTTGAAATAAATTTTGTTTTTGTCTTCTTCTTCTTCTTCTTCTTCTTCTTCTTCTTCTTCTTCTTCTTTTTTGAGGGCAGGTGAAAAGGGATCTAAGAAATAAGTGATGAGGGACTTAGAGAGCAGATAATGGTCCAGGCTTGGTTGGATAAGACTTGTGAAAGTCTTGAATGAGCTCAGATATATTGTCAACCTTGGTCCCAAGGATCCATGAGGTTTCTTCATCCATGCCTTCGTAACCTGCCCACCATACCAAATAAAGCAACTTGCATGCCTTGTTGTCTGTTGTTGATTTTGGAATCCAGAACCTTGGTGACTTCAAATTCTGGTTCCCCATCGATGATAACAGGAGGTGGGGGTGGCTGAGTAAGGTTGGGAATAGTGTTGGGTGAGGTTGGTTATAGCATTGAAATGTGAAATATGGGGTGTACTGCTTTCATATAATCTGGGGGTTTCAGAGTGACTGAGTGAGTACCAGGATGTGCAATGATTTCAAAAGGACCCAAAAACTTTTCAGCAAGCTTCTTGGTAGGTCACATTGTTCTACAGAATTGTGCCTTGGCAAACGCAAGGTTCCAACCTTGAAGCCAGGTGCTGGAAGTCATTTGGTGTCAGCTGAGGTTTGGTATGCCTGTTGAGTGGTGAGGATAGCTCAGCAAAGTTCTTGATGAAGTTTGTCCAGGTCCACAATGAAGTCTTGAGCTCTCAAAGAAGTGAGGTCATGTTCAGGGTAGATCACAAGGTTGGGGTGGTAGCCCTTGTTGGAAAAGAAGGGTCAGATTCAAGTTTTTGCACTGGGAGCATTGTTGTAGGCAAAATCAGCAAGGGGAAGGAGCAAGGCCCAATTGTCCTGCTGATAGTTGCAGTAGACATGTAAATACTGTTCTAATGTTTGATTAGTACATTTGGTCTGACCATCACCTTCAGGGTGATAACCTGAGGTGTAGTGCAACTTCACGTCCAGGGCTTTCCCTAGAGAACACCAGAAGTGTGACACAAATTATGAACCTTGTTCAGAGGTTACATGGGATGGGATGCCATGCTTTGAGAATATGTGAAGTATAAAGAGCTTGGCAAGCTTGGGTGAGGTTATCATGTCAGTGGTGGGGAAGAATATTCCTTGTTTGTAGAATCAAATTGATTGACAATGACTAGAATGGCTGTAAATTCTGAGAATGCTGGGAGCTATTCAATGAAATCCATGGATATAGAATTCCAGGGCTTTTCTGGGACAGGGAGCTGTTTGAGTAGTCCATAGGGCTTGTATCATTGTGGTTTGCTACACATACAGGTGGTAGATGATTTACAGTAGTCCTTGATGTAGGATTTGATGCCAGGCCAATTGAAGTCTCATCTGACCAGTTCCAAGGTTTTGTTGATCCCAAAATGTCCTGACAGGATATGATCATGTTTGAGCTGTAAGACTTGTAATTGTAAGTCTTGAACCCTGGAAACATAGATTCATCCATTGAAAAGTAGTAAACTGTCTTGATTGGTCTTCCACTTGGGGTCTTCGATGGATCCAAGGTGAGGTTTTGACAAATGTTGGTTAGAATTCATTCAGTGTCCATGAGCAAGGTTGCTCGTAAGACAGGTTTAGTGAGGTTTTTTGCCCAGAGGGACAATACCAACTGATGTTGGGAAAAAATTGGTCTAAGGTTCTGAGGGTTGACAGTGGTATAGTTGCTTGCTGTCAAAGTACAAACTACCGAGCCTTGGTTCACTTGGTTGTAATGACTGAAGTCCCCACATACTGCATTACAAGTTAAAGACTCACAAGTCTTATAAGTATGTTTGGTTTGGTTTGGTACATCCCACTTTGTTATATTCTCTTTTATTCATTTGCTTCACTTTGGTTACCCTCAGTACATGTACAGGCATGTATGCCCACTCTTCATGTTTTACTATTCTTACATCCATATCTTACATTCTCATTTCCATGCCTTGTGCAATGCTGTTGCCTATCTTATGGCAACTCATTTTCTATATAAGTAATTAGCCTCATGTATGTACTCTCTGTTCAGATTATCAACTAAGTTAGACATATGCTATCAGTCTTTAAGTCAGTAGTCCAATTGTTTGATACCAAGTATCTCAGAACCCTACTGAGCATCAGTCCAAAATCTAGTGGCATGGGTAGGTAGATAGGCACAACACAAGTACATTGAAGCTGACACCACATCCACTTCAGCTCATTGGACCAAGCCAAACTACCCAAACCAAGGGCATGTGTGCACACATTTAACACTTGCCCCCTCTTTTAGGTAGATGTCCCAACATCTAGTAAGGGAGTCAGGCTTTGTTCCAAGGTGTCCAGGTCTGAAATATATGATGAGGTATTCTGACCATCTAGCCTGTCACCTGGTCAATAGTTTAGTAGTACAAAAGTACTCCAAATTTTATGATTAGTGATGATGTTGATGGGTTTTGCAGAGCCTTGCAGATAGTGTTGCCAATGCTGGAATGCCTCAAAAATAGCCAATATTTCCTTGTTGTGAACATCATAATTAATTTTGGGCAAGGTAAAAGTTCAGGAGTGAAAGGCTATGGGGTGGAGTTCAGTGTCTGAGGTGTGCTGAGAGAGAACCATAGTGAGGACATAGTCCAATGCATCTCTCTCCACAAACAAAGGGCAGTCAGGTATCCAATGAGTTAGGATAGGTGCACTCATAAATGCCTGTTTCAACTTATTGAAAGATTCTCTACAATCCTCAGTGCAGTTCCATGGGAGACCTTTCCTGGTGAGTCAGGTAAGAGGAATTGTGATGGAAGAATAGTTATTGATGAAACATCTGTAAAAGTTCACAAAACCAAGGAAAGACTGAATATCTTTGACTTTACAAGGTCCCAGCCAGTCCAGAATGCACTTGACATTTTCTTCAGCCATGGTGAGACCATTGGGTGAGAGTATGTAGCTGAGGTATTCAACCAAGGTCTGATGAAAAGAGCATTTATCTTCTTGGGCATAATTGTGGTGCTTATGTAGCTGTTGCAAAGCTTCTCAAACATGTCCAATGTGTGAGGTTTCATTGTCCAAATAGATTGTTATAAATAAGAAGATATTACATCCCAGACACATAGAATAGACAAAAAATAACAAAATAGTAAATAACTAGAGAACACAGACTCTTGCACCCAGTATATGCATGTGATATAGAATTAGACAAAGATCTAAAGGATCTACAAAAGAAACCTAACAGTTACACACACTTCTCATAGCTACAGAACATTTTAGATATTATGCAGCTATGGTATTTTGCCCCTGGGGCACAAAGGTGTCTGGCTAGGGGATGGAAAGGATGGAAAATGATTAGAGGATTGACCCTGGATCATGGAGAGAGCAGAGATGACAGAAATGAAAGGGAAGAAAGATTAGAATGGTATGGATAAGGTCCAAAGGGCTCAGGAGTAAGGAGAAAAGAAAAAGGGTGCATATATGCACCTACTGGCATTGTCCCCCTCATGGAGACTGATGGACACAACTCAGACTTAGGGGAACTGAAGGAAAATCAAGATATATATAAGAAAAGAAAAATGTAGTATTTTCAAGGGACACCAATTGAAAATGGACCACAGATATGTGATGCAGTGACACGTATAGCATGGAATCTCGCCATATTTATTACAAAGCAGTTTTAATTCCTTTCTCACTTACAAAATGTTGAAACCATAACACTGTATAAGTAGTACTATCAGAACATAGTAAAGAACCAGCTCTTCTTGCTAAATTGCTTGAATTGCTCCTTGTTTTCACCAGTGCTTTACTTACATCAATATCACAATTCCCACTGAAGGCTCATCATTTGAGACCTGAATAAATTCAGAGAAGTTATTGTTGAAAGGTGGGGTGACAAAGTTACTGGTTAGGCTCTTCACCAATAAACTCTTTTTGGGAATAATATCAATACTAAAATCCCCAAAATGGCGGGACAAATAAGGTGTTAAAGAAACAGAATTTCTGGGATTTTATAATCTATTTATTGATAAGAAAACTCTGGAGATATCTTGAATATACTCTGAATAATGAACTGCTGGGTTTGCCTCCACTTAGGAGCCATCCTGGGAAACCGGTCTGGGCACCAAAGCACTGGTTCAATGAATTGTGGAGGAGCCACAAGTCAAAATAATATGGAAAATAGATGCAATAAAAGTAGAATTAAGTATGAACGTAGCTGTGGTCTCCAATCTCCTGTACAACAAGTATCTGATGATTTAGTCCTGATTAGGAAACTGCAAAGATCGGCACTTAACCTTCAGTTTGTGCGCGAGTAGGAAATTCAAGTATAACTAGAAGTCAAGTAATGTGGGGACAATCTTACTGTTTCTATGTGAACTTCTATGAGTTTCTATATGTGTGTTTTGTTTGTAAATACATTGGAGGATTTAAGGGAAATGGAAATGCTTTGTAAGTTGAAAATAAAATGGAACAAAAATGGAAGGTGGCCTAATGCGGCCATATGTGCGGTGTATGCACAAGTGTGTGTGGGAATTTTGGTATGGGAAAACTTCATAGGGGAAAATGTAGTCATAGTAGTGAAAGATGAAAATAGATACTATATGAAAAAACTCCTCTGCCAAGTGGTTGATTCTTCTATCAATTCCGGATGGCAGTGCAGCTCTTGGTGTTAAGGTATGGGGCCGTGTGGGTGGTGTCTGCAAAAATATCGTCCTAAATTCCAGAAAATATTCCTGAATGGTCTTTGTGTAATCTGTAAGTTTTCTGCAAAGTTTCATGATAAATGGATTGGAATTGGTGGAGATATGGGGCTTTTAGTGTTGGAATGTAGGCAGAAATATTCAGATAATTCCTAATTTATAACAGTTATTGTTTACTATCAGAAGTGTCTCACAATGTTTTGAACACACAGGTTTCATGTTCAATTTAATATTGAATTTACATTTCTACAGAACTTAGAGCTGACCCCTTGGTACAGGCACTAAAGGGCCATATTCATGACTCAAGATCATCAGATGTATACAGAAGGTTTCCATAGCATACATCTTTAGAAAAATATTCCACTCAACACTCAGATAAGCAATCTCAGTTCAGAACTGATCCTTCACTCCCAGAACAATCTTAATTACATAGATAAGGATGTCATCCAAATAGAGGTTAGTGCAAATATCCAAAAGGTCACCAAATATATCATTCATAAATCTTTGAAAGGCTGCAGGGGCATTAGATAGGCCAAAGGGCATGGCAAGCCATTCAAAAGACCCATAGCAAGTTCTGAATGTTGTCTTCCATTCATCCCATTCTGCAATATGAATGAGGTGATAGGTGTGCCAAAGTTTAATTTTGGTATAGATGCAAGCTTTCTTGAGCACATCTAAAAGGTCTGTTATTAGTAGGAGTGGGTACCAGTCCTTTTTGGTGATTCTGTTAAGACCTTTGAAGTCTACACAGAGTTGTAAGGAACCATCCTTTTTCCACACAAATAATACTGGAGTCCCATGTGAGGAGCATGATGGGTGGATGAATCCTTTCTTGAGGTGTTCATTGAGAAATTCCCCAAGTGACTGAAGCTCAGAGACTGACAGAGAGTAGATAGGACTAAGTGGAGGCAAGGTCCCATCTTTGAGGTTGATCTTGAGGTCATAAGATCTGTGAGGTGCTAGTGTATCAGCACTGACTTTACTGAAAACATCAGCAAAGTCATGGTAATGCTCAGGAAAATGCTGTTTAATGCTGTCCAAGATTTCAGAGGTTTTGAACATGGCTGAACCTCGGGTGAAGATGTCAAGGTCAGCAAGGTAGAATTGAAACACCTGAGATCCTTCTAGTTTGCAAGTTTGCATAAAAGCGGCAGCATTCACTAGAGCTATCTGAGGTGCTATCAACTTTGGAGGGTTTGGTGAGGTTTTGCTAGGAAGTGAGGTGCTACAAGCTGTGGTAGCCAGAGGGGTTGGCATGGGGACTCTTTCCAAAGTCTTGAAGGTAGTACTGCCCAATACCCAGTCAATCATTGGATTGTAGCAGGTGAGCCAGTTGTAGCCAAGTAACACAGAGCAGCTGCTGTCCAATGAAGTTACATAGAAAGTAACTGTCTGAAGTTTGCCAGTCAGAACATAGATTGGAATAGTCATAGTCTAAGTGATGGTTGAGTTAGTAGAGCCATTGAATAGTTTTAATGGAATGGGGGGTACAGAAATGGTAGGTAGAGAATATTTCTGCACTACTTGTGATTCAATAAAACAACCAGAAGAACCACAATGTTAAGTGCATGCACACATGCTCTTGTTTCGGGTGGTTCGGCTCAGTCCAATGAGCTGAGGTTCAGATGTGGCATCGGCTCCAATGTTCTTGCATTGTGCCAATCCTCTTGCCCTTGCGACTAGATTTTGGACTGATGTTCGGTAGGGATCCAAGATGCTTGGCACCAGACAGTTGGACTACTAACTTAAGTACTGGTAGCATATGTCTAACTTAGTCGATAATCTGAACGGAGAATACATACATGAGGAGTAGTTACTTATATAGAGAATGGGGTGCCATAAGATATGCAACAACGTTGCACAAGGCATGGAAATGAGAATGTAAAGTATGGATGTAAGAATAGTAATATATGAAAAGGTGGGCATACATGCCCGTACATGTACCAAAGCAAGGCAAGTCAGTAATGAAGAATATAGTAAAGTGTGATGTACCAAGACGAGCCAAGCCAAACTGAATAGTACTTGTAAGACTTGGAAGTCTGTAGCTTGTAATATGGTCGGTCAGACTTTGGTTGGTATGACCAAGGGAACCAAGGCTCAGTAGATCATACTTTGACAGTACCTCCCTCTTAACAGCTGAACCCATGAAGCCAGTAAGTGGAGTTTGAACCATTAAGGTTTCGGATGCCTATCTGAGGTAAGCAAATTGTTTGGGAGCTAAAACTTCCCAGGGTAGCCAACTGTCAAGTGCATGCACAACACACCTGTTTTGGAACCTGGACAAGACCTTGGTGTTAAAGATATAACACTTCAGTCTA
>QFEC01014709.1:1080-12100 GCA_003316585.1 Gomphus bonarii | reverse complement strand
AGAAGAACATAAACAGGAAACAACAACTGACAGCGATCTCCAACCGAACCCTGACACCAACATAGCAATAGCCTCAGTGAGGTTTGGGACCTCACTCAAGCTTGTTGAAGATATTCTCAGTGCTTCATGGCTAGAAAGATGTTGGGTAGGATTTGATTGAGATTATATTTGGAGGGTGAGTTTGATAGTTTGGGGTTTGGGGCTGATATGGGATTGTTCATAGGATTAAGGGATATATGTGAGAAGTGAGTATTCAGAGCCATACCTGGAATACCATGAGTTAGAGATGCATGGCATACTGATACTTCTGTAATGTTCCAGTGTGTATATTACTTCAAGTACTATATCTCATAGATGATCAGGAGTAAGAGTTCAAATATACTATTAAGTCTGAAGCATTGTATTTAATGTCTGAGGTCAGAGGGTTATGTCCAAGGTCACTTTGTACTATCTGAGCTATCAAAGTCAAACTAAAGCTATGTATTGTGGATACCAAGGTGGTTATGAGAGCATGGAGTCAAAGGGACTTGGCTTCAACTTATGTGTTATGCCCTTTTAGATTGTCTGTCTCTGATTTCAAAGTAGAGGTTCAGAGTGGTTTGGATGTAACAAGAAGGAAACTAGTGATGATGAAGGAGGATGATGTGAGGGTTTAATATCATGTGAGAACTATAGTGTTGGGTAAGTGTCTCAGTGTGAGTGCATATATCTTGGAGATTTTGGAGTATCAAGATAGGACTTTGTGTGCCTCAGGTATATATCAGAGGTGGGTGATTAGAGGTACTATAATATTAGATATCCAAGAACTTTTGGAGGATATCTAGGATCTAACAGTATTGAAACATTACATAAGGATGAACATATAATATCTCATGTTTCCAATGATAGAGAGGCTGTGTTCAGGGTTTGGATGTGGAATGAGGTGATGGTAAAGGTGAGGTGAGACAAGTGCTATTATAGTTGAATCTGAAACTTGGTTGAGATTGATAGCTTTACTGTCACTGGAAGGTGTATATTTGCATACATTGAATCAGAAGGGACACATTGACAGATTACTAGTCTGAAACAACAGATCAAGCTAATCCAAGCATCACACAGTACTTTTAGATCATGGATATTAATTCTAAAAAGCCAGAAGGATAGCCTCTATCCATCACAAAAGCTAGACATCTATTGAGACAAGTATTATATTTGTGTCATTTTCTAGTTAAATTTGTTTCAATATAATAGCCATTTAAATACTAGATTACTCTCTCCCTTACACACTTCAGGAGAACATTCTATATGACATAGAGTACAGATACCAAAAATATCTAAATCATAAAACTATATGGGAGACTTCTCACATAACATATAACTTGCAATGATAGTATCTACACAAGTACTGAGATCTATAGAAGTGTTGCCTACTCCAGTACCCCAATTTTGCATGGACTTCTTGAACACTCTGCTTAACTCAGGGAATCTGACTCACTATCCAATTCTTCATCCTCTCTTTTCATATCTCAATTAAATAAATAACATCAGTTTAAAAGCATAATAAAGCAACCAACAACACAATCACTTCAAACATATTATTAAATCAAACAGCCACTCACTGATAGTTCCTGAAGTCAACTTGGGTTCCAAAAGCCTGCTAGTTAGTACCCCTGCTGCATAATGCTTAGCTTCCAGATAGTTAGGAACAATAGATACATCACCTGAGATGGAGCTGAATCTGGACTCTATTAATACCTTCAGGCTAATAGTCAAAGCAGCTTCTGCCACCTACTTTACTTGGTCAATGGCATCTTGTTACAAGGCCAGTGCTGCAGACAAGTATTATAGATTATAAGGATCAACAACTTTGGATACAGCAACATGGTAGCATTTGGACTGAGTCTCACTCACAATGGTGGGGGGAGTGTAAGAGGTGAATTTAAACTCACCTTTGAAAAAAGAAGTATTCTGATTTGCCACATTGAAAATTTCAGATTGAGAAAATATCCATATACAGTACAGACGATGCCCCTCGAGTTCATCTATGGGCATTGGAGACTATACTACAAGAGCGTAAGCTCCAGGCCCAGACTCAGGGCTTAGGGGCTGGTCCATAAAAAACACTGGGTGGCTCGTGAAGTTGTCTCCTAATCCAGAATTTGATTATGTTTGCTTGTGCTTGGCATTTTAAATTTGTGCGTTGTCGTCGTAGGATCAGCTGAAGATGCCGATTTGAATAACAAGATCGGGATCTTTATTTGATCTTCACAGTGCGCGCTTCTGAGAAGTGCCATGGACAATTGCAGTGCCGCGGAGGTTAAGCGGAGCTCTGGCATGTGGTGCCATCCCAATTGGGCTGGGTAGGTGAAATGTAGGTGCTGCTGAGATCCTGACTGCGGTGTTCCTCAAAGCTTCTCTCATCATGGCATGCGGTAGTAAAGTCTAAACCGTGAAATTCCTCTAATTGTTTTCCTCTTATTCTATGTACACTTACCAGACACCGATGCCACAGGGTATCATATAATGTTTCCTCTCCCTCATATTCCATCCAAAGAATCAAAGAAATTTCCTGGCATAGATGTCAACTCCACGAAGATGTCGACTCCGCGAGGAGAACGGAATCAAACGTTTTGTTGAGAGCTGGTGTAGCCAATATCCAGCCATGTTCGCAACTCGTCGCCGTACCTAATGGTCGTCCACAACAGGCTGAAGATAGTGGGTTTTAGAGACATCCGCTCGAATGACTACTGGCGTTATATCACATACCCAAACGCAACCAACGCCAAGAACGCGCTGAGTCCGTTGGTTGTAACGAGACCAAATTGGTTGATCATAGGCAACACCCCTGCGCACGCAATTGCAGAGAAGGTATTTCTGAATGCACTGGAAGAATTAGGGAGGATGAGCAGTCAGGGATACGAGTGTCTGCCATATAACTCTCACCTGTAAACCCCCATGATCTCCGCACTCTGCGTGGGGAGGATATCAACAAAATAGGTAGCAGATGGAGCCAGGACAGTATCAACCTGACACACCCAACTCAGCCGAAAAGAAGAGAAACCTTGTCAAGAAGAGAGTGTACGCACTCCAGCGCCGTTCATAAAAATGCACACGAGGTTTATTATCAAGGCAACCTTCCCCGGGAAATACTGAGTCGTTATTCCAAATATCGACAGAGAAAGTGGCAAGAGAATCGATGCACCGAATAAGGTCACGCGGAGACGATCTTCGGGGACCCATTTGCCCTCTCGACGTAAGCGTCCTTGGATTATGGCACGATCTGAGAGGCGACCTCCAATGATGGCCCCGACTTTTGATGAAGTTAGCACTAATTCAGGACACAAAAGCTAAACCATACCCATGTTTCCGACTCCAGAAGGGAGAAAACAAGCTCCAATGATAGCAGGGCTCGAAATTCCAAACTTGGGGCCCTGGCATGGCATTATACCGGATTATCAGGGCTCATGGATTAACATATAACTCACAAGAGTATACGAAAGAGGAATCATGAGCACTGGATAGGGAAATAATTATTTAAATTATAAGACTCGGGTCAGTGTCGTGGAATATTTACCATAAAAAGTCATCAAAGCAAAGGCTGACGACAGAGACTAGAAGATATCACCATCAATCCGATCGCAAAAACCCAATCACACTCACCACGAAGAGAATGATGGGTGCACGTAAAAAAACCAAGGACTTGAAGGGGTTCATCCAGACGAACCTCCATCTGGGCGTCTTTAATGGTGCTCCCAATCGATCGTGTTCCTCCTGTGCAAGAAGAATGTCTATGCCTCTAGTGCCTGGGTGTATCGTTTCAGGTAGAAAAAGTATCACAGAAATAAAAGCTGCCAGGCCCATGGCGAATAGGAGCATCTGCATTGCACGCCACGAAGCAAAGGCTGCCATAAATCCACCTATTGCTGGTGATAGCATTGGTCCAAACAAAACGGCCTGAAATCCGGCTCGAATTACTGCTCATGTTTTGGGGAAAATTGTGGACTTACGCCAAAGAATACGCCCATCGCTGTTCCGCGCTCTTCCAATCTGTAAATATCAGAGATCGTTGCGGAGCCGACAGCCATTACACTTGGTTCTTGCCATTAAAACCAACGGTGATAGAAGATCGTGTCAAGACCCACCTGGAGGCACCAATAGCTTGGATAGAGCGACCGATGATGAGCTGAACAACATTAGTTGATAAAGCAGAGCATAATGATCCCAGACAAAGCAGTGGAAGGGACCCTAAATAAACTGGCTGACGACCATCTGCACAAGGAGAAAGCATCGGATGAGCAGACGGTCGTAATAAGTCGTACAGCCAGACTGACAAAAACCGGCATACGATGTCCAAAGTAGACTTCCGATTGCACACATGAAAATATACACTCCAACAGTATAACTGGAGTTGATAAGATATTAGGTCCAGTGGGATCAAAACATAATTCCGTGCACTCACTTGATGACCGCACCAGTTGTGTTCAAGTCTTTGGCGATCTCTGGGACACATGGAACAAAACAACCAGAGGCAAACGCTGTAACAATACATGGAGACATGGATTATATGAGCTTTGAGAGTTTATTACAACACACTCACGGGCTATGATACCGGCTAGAGAAATTACCATCGTTATTAGTCGTTTCTGACTGGTCGTGAAGCGGTCGTAGACATCTAGAGGACGTGAGTGCTCCCGGGGTGAGCTCACAAGCAGCGGGGTTGTCTCAGACATTCTAGAGTTGGAGTCCAATGACTGAATGCCGTGGGTTTATATTAATTGACTTGAAATGAGTTGGTCAATGGCCCCTATAACCATGGAAGCCGGAGTTTTGAATTGCGGACCGAGGTGTCGAACCTCGTACGTCTTAGAACGGGGTTGGATATTGCTATTTATGCGGATGTCAGTGGAAGTCTGGTGACTTAGGGAAACGTAACCGGGCTCGGCCCAGTTAACCGCAACTATCAGAAGTCACCACACCCCTAAACTAGTAGAGAATGAGATATCGAACTATGAAGATGGTAGAGTAAGAGTCGAAAGGGAGTCTGAGAGTATCTAATGTTTAGCCTGGAGACTAACATCCATTACTTGATATATTATTGGACTAACCATCAACATTACTGACTACTGATCGGATATGTACATTAGTCAATAATTGTCAGCACAGGGAGGAAAGAGCAGAGCCGGTGTAGTCTGACCGTAAAAGTGGCTAGAAAAGATTCTGGGTTTATAACCTCCAATATATCCATGGCAACACCGGTGAGCGGACACCAAAGAGGCGAGTTCGCTATGGCGTCTATAGCTGATACCACAGAGTGTGAGAATATTTCAGTACACATAGGAGTCTGGTGCAGATATGGCAGGCGGCCAACCTGGATGAATTGCGAATTCGGCATTATCTCGCGCTAACTCTTCTTCGAGGTCCTTTGAAGATGACACCTGAATTCCTGGCATGGGAAATTGATCATAGCTAGATCGGATGTGCGGCAAACGAGTTTTGTTGACACGCGCATCAGCAAGACCCGTGCTGCAACCATGAATTGCCAACAACACAGTGTCCAAGGGTTTGACCTGACCAGAGCACCCTATCACTTCGGCGACCATGTCTTCAACGGAGTCCGTCCTTGAAACACCATCGACAGTAACGATGAACTGGGGAGATGACAACGAGGCAGTCATTTATCTTTCCAATTCAAGCTTCATGCCTCGGCAAAGCCGTAGAGATTTTCCTGGCATAGCTTCCTCATCTTCATCGGACAGTGACTCAGAGGTGGTAGACCTTACAGACGCTGAAGACGGTGGCCTTATCGGGCAACGCTTGCCATCTCTGGTCGAGACCATCTCGTTTAATGAACAGCTCAACCTCTCTGAGACATCACGTCCTGGACCGTCAGTGCGTGTGGACCCGTTTAGTGCCTACAGCGCACGTATTCTCGAGATAATCCCAGACGTGGAACCTACTCACCTACTCACCCTTCTGGAGCGGCATTATTCCGCGTCTGATGACGTAGTTGAGTATGTACTTCATATACTGTTTGAGGACCCGTCATATCCTCGGGTGGAGAAGGTCACCAGCAAGTCTAAGCGCGCACGAGACGATGATGAGGGGCGCGAAAAGTCGAAGCTGAAGATCGACTACGCGTCGACGGATCGCAATATCATCGGTGGCTCAGACTATCACGACCTTGCCATCTCACAGTTACTCCAAGACTTTCCTTGGGTTTCAAAGCCAAACATTGGTGCCACGCTGGAAGCACACGGGGGGCTGTACGCTCCTACGCAGTGTGTCTCCCTTACTTCTGCATCCTTATTTCTGAAATTCACCAATCTACAGCCTTTTCTTGGCCAAAGAAGCCCTTCATAATGATGTCCCTTTTATGGGGGACAGAATACCCTCCCGGGTGACTGGGAAGAGCAAGCAGGTCCATGACCCTGAGTTCGATAAAGAGCGTGCCTGGCTTGTTGAATACATCGCTCAGGAAAAGGCGATGCTGGAACCTGATGGAAACGAAGGCGACGACGACGAATGCGAAGATGGTGTTGAGTGCAGGTGTTGCTTCTCGGAGTTCGCGTCTGTGAGGCCACATAATATTTACATATGATTTGTTGTTAATGACGAACCATAGGGAAAGATGATTCAGTGCTCAGAACTCCATCTCTTCTGTCGTTCTTGTTGCCATTCATATGCAGCCATTCTATTAGGACAGCATGACCATCACATTCGCTGCATGGATCAGTCTGGTTGCCAGCAGCTGTTAGCAGAGTCGCAACTTGTGCGATTCCTACCGGAGAAGCTTCTCGCGCTGTATCATCGTCTCAAGCAACAGGAGGAGATCGCTGCAGCTGGCCTAGATGGCTTGGAAGAGTGCCCTTTTTGCGACTACAAGGTCGTGATTGATAATCCATATGAGAAACTTTTCCGTGAGCCACATCGATGCTGCTCTTATATTTTTTAGTTGTTGTTGAAACCTCTGAGTGATTTCAGGGTGTGAAAGCGCAGAGTGTGGTGTGGTGAGCTGTTTGGTGTGCAAGAAGCTAGATCATCTTCCCAAGCGCTGCCAAGAGGCTGACGATGACAATCGCCTGAACATCAGACACGTTATCGAAGAAGCGATGAGTACGTGCATTCACTGCCGCCCTTTATATTACTCTCATTTATGTTTTCCCAGCAAAAGCGCTGATGCGGAATTGCCCAAGCTGTAACAAAGGTGCGAAGAAGGCGCTTCATCTTCCGGAGCCTGTTTATCTGTTCATCCACAGGCTTTGTGAAAGAGAACGGTGTACGTCCCTCCTTCCCGTTTTTACATACTAGCTAGATGTCCACTTGGGACGGACACAGTGCAATAAGATGATTTGCCCCAACTGCCGTACCATGTCCTGCTATATCTGTCGACAAGTAATCAGCGGATATGAACACTTCCATTTGCCTCCCTCGTACACCGGCACACCAGCGGTAACCTCTATCCTTCCATCGTGTCATACCACATCTCACTTTTTCTGGCCTCACTCGTCTCCAGTGTGACCTCTGGGACCCCATAGAACGACGGCACGAAAATGAAGTCACAGCTGCCGCGAAAAGAGCCATCGAAGAGTACAAGGCGGCTCATCCCGACGTCCCAGACGAGGCGTTCAACTTCGATCTCCCAGGTCTCCCACTGTCCCCCGTAACCACTGTGCCTGAAACTCCTCCACGGAGGCTGCAAGCTCGGGCTGCCCAAATTTTTGCAAACCGAGTGCAGGATGCTTTTATTCCTGCTCATTGGAATCTTGACCTGGACCAACAGCAGAGAATCATTGCCCAGGGAGTTGCGGCAAAAAAGCGCAGGGAGCGTTGGTTCCCGTCCAAGATTTAATTGTCGTTCATCCTCTTATGGCCATGGAAAATATACACAAGCCTTCCAATATATGTCTACCATGATTTGACAGGTATATTTTTATTTTTATTTATTATGTAGTTATTGGGATTGCCCATGGACATGGACATGGGTTGGAGCCTGTGATCTGTCACCAGGAAGCTCTTTTTGTAATACTCTACTAACAAAAGGGATCAGGCATTTATATATATGGGTATGATTGTACTCAATTTATAGTATAAACACAAGTTTGGATCAATCTCTGAGCTTATACAGGGTGGGAAAAAAAAGGGTAACTCACTCAACTCCCCTGCTTTATCAGACATTCCACTGCAGGAAACTCCCCCTCAATTTTTGGTCAATAATCCAATTATTGATGGTTGGTAGATTGTCTACTGATTTACCTAGTGAAATTTTTGTTGGTTGGAAAAAAATAGTATCTTGGGCTAGATAGTGGATATTCAGTGCATGAATGTCAGTGAATTAGACCCACACAGTATGAATATAGCTCATGAGAGACAACTAGGACTGCTTTAAAATCAACAATGAATTAGTCTGTCATGATTACTTTGGACAAGGTCTTGTGTAAATCTTAGTGAGGTTGTAACTTTGGTGAGGGTCTGTCAGGGTTCAGTTGGAGATCACTGTCAGTTGTTGTTTCTTGTTTATGACCTTCTATAACTTTCCATAACTTTCTGGAGCTTTCCATAATTTTCCATCATCTTCCATAACTTTCTGGGATCTTCTATTACTTTCTATCACCTTCTGTCACCTTCTGTCCTCTTCTATGAACTTTCCATGACTTTCCACTAGGGTATATAAGTGTGACTGGTGTAATGGTTACCCCTCAGCTTGATCTCTGAGGATTACTGCTATACCAGGTGGGCTTTCTATATATTTATTGCTAGTAACCTTTGTATAAACTGAGGATTACCGCTACACCAGGTGAAAAACCCCCTTATCAGCTCATTAAATATTGGAGTATCTTATTGCCGTGACCTTGTCAATAGTATTGCCCTCACAGAAGATCAAGCTCCTTTTCAGGCAACCTCACACATATTTCCCATCACTTTCCACCTCATACCATGTCTAACCAAACCCTAGAGGAGTATTTGGAGTCCCTAGGCGCTGCTGGTGCCATTCTCAGAAACATGTTTGCCAACCAGGAAGAACAAATTGACCTCCTAAGGCACCAGAATGATGTGCTTAGAGAGCAGTTGGGTGCTATGCAGAACAATATGACCAGTACTGTCTCAGCTGCTGCAATTGCAGCAACCCAGCACTTGACCACCCACATCCCTACACTCAACCCCCCTTCTCATCGCTTCTTAAAGGCAGCTGATCTGGAGAAGTTCACTGGAGATAGGGCAGACACAGAGGGATTCCTCCAGGTGGTGAAACTCTCTATCACCCTTCAACTAGAGGCATTCCCAGATGAACAAACAAAAATGCTATATGCCCTCTCATTCATGGCAGGGGGGTCTGCAGCAACCTGGGTGCAAAATAAAACACAAGCTATCATTGATGGGAACTCTTCAATTACTACCTTCAATGAATTTGCTAAACAGGTTGAAGCAGCCTTCGGAGACCCTGATCATGCCAGAACAGCCTGCATCAAACTGCATGACCTCAAGATGACATCTAGCATGTTGGCAGATGATTATACTACACAGTTTGAGATCCTTTTAGGGATAACAAGCTTTAATGATGAAACACTAGAGGATGCTTATGCACAAGGACTTCCAGCAACAATTCTAGACAAGATCCATGCACAACCATTTCTCCCATCCAACCTCAAGGCATGGAAGGAAGCTGCATGTCAGATTGACCGTAACTATTGCTGTCTCATAGAAGTTAAGAAGGCACAAGCACCTCATGGTTCCCACCGCACTGTCCCAATCCGTACTGCAACCACACCTGCCATGCCCACACCCAGCACTGCTACACCCATGGATATAGATTCCAACTGATGACACATCAAGACTCAGATATGCTACAACTGTGGCAAGCAAGGCCACATTTCCCCAGAGCCCTGCAAAGAACGTGTCCACACCAACCTCACAGGAGCTGCACTTATAGACATGATCTCAGAGTCAGTGCTCTAGATGCTCATGAGGCAGCACAGAAGGCAAAGGTCCAAGCTTCTGAAGAAGGAGGGAAACAGGGTTTTAGGCAAGTCAGTGGTGAAGGATATGCCCTGCTCAACAAATTGATTTTCAGTTCTTGAAACATGTACACTAGGGAATACTAGAGATATGCTACACCCATTGCCAACTGAAACCAACCAGTCATGCCTGAAATCAAACCTACCACCCCAAACCCTGAAGAACCACCCCTTCCCCTTCTCTATGTACGCTCTGCTGACACTCACCAGTGCACCAAGGTCCCTTTGAAGGTCCAGTCTGTTGACACTGGACATCCTCTAGCACTTGATGCACTCCTTGACAGTGGTGCCACAGGAATGTTCATTGATGTTGGATTTGTTCAAGCAGAAAGGCTCAAAACCCACCACCTTCCTCATGCTATACCTATCTATAACATAGATGGCACTCCTAATGAGGCAGGTTCAATCAAGGAAGAAGTCGATCTCATCTGCACATATGGACATCACACAGAACATGCTACATTTCTAGTGACAAGCCTGGAATGCCTAACAATCATCTTAGGACACACCTGGCTCACAGAGCACAATCCAGAAGTAAATTGGCACTTGGGTGAGGTAAAAATTACTTGGTGCCCAGAATCATGTGGTATTGAACTAATCAAAGAGAAACCTCAAGTTGAAACAGTCACAGACATTGAAGAAGACCACATGGACCTTCCTTATCAACACACGTGCCACAGCTGAAGAGCCATTGTATTCACCTGAAAATGGAGACAGACTCTTTGTAGTCTTTGTGGAGGAGGACCATGAAGAAATTAGTGCAGGCTCAACTGTCTCGCAACAGCTTGCCCAAAAGGCATCAGAGTTTTCACCCACTAAATCCTTTGAAGACCTAATTCCAAAACCTTATCAGGAGTTCAAGGATGTCTTCTCAAAGGAGTCCTTCGACAAGCTTCCCCCATGTAAAGCCTGGGATTATGCAATTGAACTGATACCAGGTGCCAAGTCCTTTAGCACCAAGGTCTACCCAATGTCTCCCAATGAACAAAGGGAACTAGATGCATTCCTTGAAGAGAACTTGAAGAGTC